>VNJQ01000302.1:0-103346 GCA_008042515.1 Drosophila truncata
TTCAAACAAAGAAAACAACACTCAATTTAAAGAAAAGATTTTTATTGAGTTCCCTAAACACAAAGAAATAGTTTATTTAACTTTAACTCAAAGTATTTTTCATTTTTCGATTAATTTACTGAATTTCTAGACTTCCTTTTCTGTATTATTCTTTTATTTTCTCTAACTTTTATTATTGAATTGAAAAATATCTAAAATAAAGTTTCAAACAAAGAAAACAACACTCAATTTAAAGAAAAGATTTTTATTGAGTTCCCTAAACACAAAGAAATAGTTTATTTAACTTTAACTCAAAGTATTTTTCATTTTTCGATTAATTTACTGAATTTCTAGACTTCCTTTTCTGTATTATTCTTTTATTTTCTCTAACTTTTATTATTGAATTGAAAAATATCTAAAATAAAGTTTCAAACAAAGAAAACAACACTCAATTTAAAGAAAAGATTTTTATTGAGTTCCCTAAACACAAAGAAATAGTTTATTTAACTTTAACTCAAAGTATTTTTCATTTTTCGATTAATTTACTGAATTTCTAGACTTCCTTTTCTGTATTATTCTTTTATTTTCTCTAACTTTTATTATTGAATTGAAAAATATCTAAAATAAAGTTTCAAACAAAGAAAACAACACTCAATTTAAAGAAAAGATTTTTATTGAGTTCCCTAAACACAAAGAAATAGTTTATTTAACTTTAACTCAAAGTATTTTTCATTTTTCGATTAATTTACTGAATTTCTAGACTTCCTTTTCTGTATTATTCTTTTATTTTCTCTAACTTTTATTATTGAATTGAAAAATATCTAAAATAAAGTTTCAAACAAAGAAAACAACACTCAATTTAAAGAAAAGATTTTTATTGAGTTCCCTAAACACAAAGAAATAGTTTATTTAACTTTAACTCAAAGTATTTTTCATTTTTCGATTAATTTACTGAATTTCTAGACTTCCTTTTCTGTATTATTCTTTTATTTTCTCTAACTTTTATTATTGAATTGAAAAATATCTAAAATAAAGTTTCAAACAAAGAAAACAACACTCAATTTAAAGAAAAGATTTTTATTGAGTTCCCTAAACACAAAGAAATAGTTTATTTAACTTTAACTCAAAGTATTTTTCATTTTTCGATTAATTTACTGAATTTCTAGACTTCCTTTTCTGTATTATTCTTTTATTTTCTCTAACTTTTATTATTGAATTGAAAAATATCTAAAATAAAGTTTCAAACAAAGAAAACAACACTCAATTTAAAGAAAAGATTTTTATTGAGTTCCCTAAACACAAAGAAATAGTTTATTTAACTTTAACTCAAAGTATTTTTCATTTTTCGATTAATTTACTGAATTTCTAGACTTCCTTTTCTGTATTATTCTTTTATTTTCTCTTACTTTTATTATTGAATTGAAAAATATCTAAAATAAAGTTTCAAACAAAGAAAAAAAACACTCAATTTAAAAAACAGACTTCTATTGAGTTCCCTTAACACAATGAAATAGTATATTTAACTTTATAGACTTTTATTGAGTTCCCTAAACACAAAGAAATAGTTTATTTAACTTTAACTCAAATTATTTTTCATTTTTCGATACATTTACTGAATTCCTACACTTCCTTTTCTGTATTATTCCTGTATTTTGTCTTACTTTTATTATTGAATTGAAAAATATCTAAAATAAAGTTTTAAACAAAGAAAACAACATTTAATTTAAAGAAAAGACTTTTATTGAGTTCCCTAAACACAATGGAATAGTTTATTTAACTTTAACTCAAATTTCTTTTCATTTTTTGATTCATTTACTGAATTCCTACTCTTCCTTTTCTGTATTATTCCTGTATTTTGTCTTGAATTGAAATATGAATTGCCCAGGGTTCCTATTCAAATTATTTTCTTTAACTTAAATATTTTACAAAAGAGAAAAACACACAAAAAGAGCTGGATTCCATTTGATTTTCCAGCGACGATAAGTAAAATTCATTTCCAACATTTTTGAGGACACTTACGGTAGGCCAGAAATTAAACTAAACTTCTCTCAATTAACTTTGAGAACAGTAAAGCGTCGAAGGACCCCAGAGCCGAGGCCAGGAGCCGCAGGAGGAGCGAACAATGGAGCGGATTATGCAATTTGAATGCAGCCTTATCTCGCATTTCAGGCATTTGTCACACAGTTTACACATTGGGCATACATTTTATTTGAATTTTAATACGTTGCCAGAAGAGAATGAATGCTAGAATTTACGAAAAATTTAAGCACTTATTGCATTTATTTCATAAATAATAAAGACTTAAGACTTGGCCTCATTTGTATTTTAAATTATCCATTTTGCAATTAAACAAACAGCCGATGAAAGCCTTAAATTATTGAATTCATTTCATTTCGGGGCCACTGACATTTTGGGCTTAACTTGTAAATGGAACTTAATCCCGCAAGGATATCGTTCTGGGGCCCGATTAGCCGCAGGGCGAAAGGACTGAGTCCAGTAGGAGTCCTGCCGCCACACAAATCATTCGCAGGCCATTGGATTCTTAATTTGCTTTAAATAAATTTTATTGGCATTGCAATGCAGCTGAGCAGCTGCAGGACCTTCGTCCTGGAGCCACAACTAAATGACATTTATTGTCAGTTTGGCAAAAGGCTTGGGTGTAAAACGTGGTGTGGAGTCAGGGCGGGGCGGATCGGACGTTAACCGAAAATGTCTTTTCATATTTTTCATGCACAATTTCAGCCCGGCAGGAGTATGCGTTGCATTTCGACATATAAATTCGCGTGTGTCGTCGTGTGTGTGTGTGTTTTACTTTTGCGTATTTATTTATTGACCAGATCCCAGTTCGAGGTCCTGGACCAGGTCCCCGTGCTGCTGCCATTCCATTCCAGTTTCATTTGCGGCCCCGCGACCAAGAATATTGCAATGGCTGACAAATTTATTTCGTTTGCCACCGCCACTGCCGCCGACGCTGACGCCGACGCCTCCGGCGGTTTTTCCTTTTCCAGCCCGTTCAGCTTTTCCCTACCCACTTTTCGCCCCCCGGCCTTTGTTCTTTTCATTTTTGCAATGTGTCGGGCCCTGCCATGCATATTAAAATGTTCAAAAAACGCACCGAGAAGCACACACAGATGCGGCCGAGGCCGGCCATTTACTGTTGCATATTCATTATTGAAAAGTTTTTCTGCAACTCATAATAAAAATGATAAGCAAATGTTTTTAAAATCTATATATGTACATGCATACACAGATGTCCTGTATATGCATTTCCATGGTTATGCAAACACATGAATGCCACACACACAACAATTTCCTTGAGGGATCGAACCGAGTTGAGTTACTTTACTTTATTTGCCCGCAATTTTGTTCAATTTATCTGGAAATTAGTCGACCAGAAGACCTTTGTTTCGCCAGAACGCCTCAAAGTGATCGAAATTTGTATGGGAAATATTTGCCTGCCTTTTCTTTTTGGAATAAATTGGATGAGTAAATTTTATATTGTGGCCTAAACGTGTTGGTTTATTAGAGAAAAAAATTTTAACAAATACCTGAAGTAAGTTAGCAATTGAGAAAGTAGAATTCTCACATCAGTCTTTGTGATACTTGAAATAAAAGCCTTGTAAAAATGTTATCTTTTATATTTTTTGTAATAATTTCAAAGGTATCTTAGGGATAGCAATTTTTGTAAGTTATTACCAAGGTTTAAAATCTCTGAAAAATGTGTATAAAAAGAATTAAGATAAATAAAACATAAAACTTAAATTAGAAATTAAATTATTAGAGAAATACTTTTTTAACTAATACCTGAAATAAGTTAGTAATTGAGAAAGTAGAATTCTCACATCAGTCTTTGTGATACTTGAAATAAAAGCCTTATAAAAAATTTATCTTTTATATTTTGTAATAATTTTAAAGGTATCTTAAGGAAATCTCTGAAAAATTAGTATAAAAAAATATAGAATAAATAAAATATAAAACTTAAATCAATTCAAATCCTGTACAATTTATAATCAAGTTATTACTGCATTATTCCGAAACCCTGGCTCAGGCCCATGCAACTTAATCCCTTTACTGTGAGAATTTGGTTTATTAGAGAAATATTTTTTAACAAACACCTGAAATAAGTTAGTAATTGAGAAACTAGAATTCTCTCTTTGTAAAACTTAAAATCAAAGCCTTATAAAAATGTTATCTTTTACATTTTGTAATAATTTTAAAGGTATCTTAAGGATAGCAATTTTGGGAGTTATTACCAAGGTTTAAAATATCTAAAAATGTGTATAAAAAAATAAAATTAATATAATATAAATTTAATAAATAAAAATCAAATATAACTTAAATCAATTCAAATCCAGTACAATTTCTAATCAAGTTATTACTGCATTATTCCGAAACCCTGGCTCAAGCTCATGCAACTTAATCCCTTTACTGTGAGTATTTGGTTTATTAGAGATATCTTTTTTAACAAATACCTTAAATAAGTTAGCAATTGGGAAAGTAGAATTATCTCTTCAGTCTTTGGGATACTCAAAATAAAAGCCTTATAAAAATGTTATCTTTTATATTTTGTAATAATTTTAAAGGTATCTTAAGGAAATCTCTGAAAAATTAGTATATAAAAAAATAAAATAAATAAAACATAAAACTTAAATCAATTCAAATCCTGTACAATTTCTAATAAAGTTATTACTGCATTATTTCGAAACCCTGGCTCAGGTTCATGCAACTTAATCGCTTTACTGTGAGTATTTGGAGATTTTCGCAACTAATTACTTTCTGGCTCTCTCTCTCTGGCGCAGCCCTAGAAAACTTCACTTTCCGGCCAAGTTGGTGAAACTAATTTGCTGGCTTCGCTTGGCCAACTTATGTATTTTTTTTTTTTTGGCCATTGAGAATCCCCTTGCCGAGCGAGCGCTTCAAGGGATTTTCCACTGCCATTGCAATCTCGGCGCCCTGTTAAGTGCCCGGGCCGTGGTAATCGGCTGTAAAAGTCGGGACATTCCTGAGCTGAGGATATACATACATATATATTATATGGGGAAATGTTACGTTACGACTTTTGGCGTAACAGTTGCGTGAAGCATTCCGGTCGCAACGTAAACATAAACGGCTGCTAATTGAAATATTAACACCTAAACGGACGATGACGACGACGCCGGTGTCACCGCAACAAAACACAACTAGCGTTCCTCCAATCACCGGGGTGTGCGTGTGTGTGTGCCAAGTGTGTGTGTGTGTGTGTGCAATTAAACAAAATGCGCATAACAATTGGCTAACCACGATATGCGACCTCAAAAACATAAACAACCGCAAATGTTGCGTCATGAACACGCAAATGGCCAAAAAGAAGCACAAAGTGTCAGGGGAACGGGTGGAAAATTGTATAGAGGAAATATATCTATATATATATATGTATTTCTATATATATATATTTCTATATATATTTATATAGGTTTGTATGGAGGGGAAAAGGTGCAACGACCATTAAAGTGTATATTTGTAATAAATATTCCAAAGCACTACATCGAATCCCTTTTTGTGGCAGCCACACATTTAATTCAATAAAATATTATTTCTATTTTTAATATTTTTGGCTAAAATTTTAGCTTTAGCTTTCTAACCATTTTATAATATTGTTTGCATTGATTTTTGATTAATATGATTGCAATTTTAATTTATTTTTATTAACAAAAAACATTATTACAGACATTAACCCAATTTTGAAGCTATACTAAATTTTGTTTTGATATTTCATATATATTTATATTCAGCCTTTTTTTTATATTTTTCAGAAATATTTCATAAACTTCAGGGGGTTTTTTAAAACCCCTAAAAATAGTATCTAAGCCCACAGCCTTTTCTGTAATTTTAAAATAATTTCAGGAGTTCTTACAAACCTTAAAAATTCTATCTAAAATATGCAGTTAATATTTAATCATAAATAAATTTAATTTACACTTTTAGAAGGATTAACAAAATTTTCTCTCAGAAAGGAAATGAAATACATGAAGCATTTCGCTTTTTTGAAATTTTCACAAACCCGCCTACGCTTCACCATTTTCCCCTTAAGAGAGACAATCCAACTTAGCTAAAAATCTCACTCAAAAGGCTTTCTAATGCAGTATTATATATTATTTTTTTTTTGCAAAGGCAGGGTTGTCTAAGCCCCCTGCCGCACCGCCCCCCATCCCGGTCGATGCAAAATCTGTCGGTGAATGCAACTTGATTGGCGGCGGCGACTGCGACTGCGAGTGAAATCAGACAAAAGTCGCAAAACGGAAGAACCATCATCATCCTTCTCCATGTGCGTTGTTCCTGTTCGCTTTTGCATTCGCGAAATTTTTATGAAAATTCTTTTTATTAATTTCGTTTGGATTGCGCTTGGCTAGGAAAACACGGGGAAAAAATGGCAAATAAATTGCCAGCTTGATTTTATTGTCGGCGCCTGGCATCGGGCCTGATGATGTTGATGGCGACGCCGTTCAGGGAAATTGTTGGCAAATATTTGTGCAATTTTTTCTGTGTTTTGTATTTTTGCGCCGCTGCCGCCGCTTGTGTATGGGGAAAACGAGACGGTTGTTTGCTCAAAAATTGGCCATTTGATTGATGAAAATTTGATGGAATATATTTGCCATAAATATTCGCATAAAGAACACCATCGCAGCAGCAGTTATTCCTCCTCCCCCCAGAGAGAGCTGATTACAATTGCCGCATGCATGCTAATTCGCTTCAATTAAACCACTTTAATTGTTATTATCATCAGCGGAATATACCAGCGGCTCTTGCCATGGAAAGTCACAGTCGAAAGCCTCTCATATGGATTTCATAATTTTTAAATTAGGCATCAAGTGCCGCATTTATGGCGCTTAATTCGATCTAATCGATGTGTTATGGCAGACTTTTTTTATTTTTTGAGTTTCGGTTGACAAACTGTTGGTATTTAGAAAACTGAGCTTTATAGAATGAAAAATGTGTCTGAAATTGATAAGCCACTTCAATTGTTGCTTTGTTGTAATATTATTCTATAAATAAAATGGTCGGGGAACTGGCAAAACATTAAAAATATCACTTTATGAAGATAAAAATACATGTTATGTTACTTTTTTATATATTTAGGATTATGAATTGCTTTTATTACACTTTACCACATTTTTGAACGTTTATATTATTAAATATGATTTTTCCTTTCAACTTTTTGATAAATTTGATTATTTTTCTTTATAATTTTATAAATTACTACCTCAAAATCATTGGCAATTTTAGATTTAGAATAAAATGTTAGCATTTCCAACTTTACAAGGCTTAGGCTCTTTTTAAGGAATTTTTTAAACACAATTTCCACTAATTTAAAATATAAAAACACCTCGAAACAAGACCTACGCTTAAAAATTAATCTGACATAATTTTTTTCAATTCTTTAATAAAAGGATCCTTTTTTAAAACGTTTCTAACATGATCATAAAATTATTACAGTCACCTTTTAGTTGTAAATAATTTAAAACAATTTTTTTATAACAAACTATAACAAAAAATGCAAATAAAAGAAATTCCAATTGACATAATGTCGACTTTGTGAAGAGCAGAAATCTTCAACGGGAATTTCCACGTCTGTTGGCATTTAGAAAGTGCGACAGAATTTGCTGGCGCTCGCCGTGTGTGTGTGTGTTTGAATGCACTTCCGTTTCCGGCACTTGAAGTTGGCATTTAAAATGCAATCGAGAAACGATTAGTCAACAAACGATTGGCTTTGTCTACGATTTGTGCCCGTTTTCAAAAGCGTTTCTCGTTGATTTTTCTATTTCTATTTTTGGATTGGCGTATCTGGGCGGGAAAATGGGCGGGAAAATGAAGCTAATGAAAATTACCAGGCAACGCCGAAAAGCATGTGAGTTTGTTTTGCCTGTTTGATTATAACGAGCACAAATTACGTTGATTTGGGGGGGCCTTTGCGGTTGCAATTTGTTTGACACAAGTCTCCGGCTTTCCTATCCCTTATCCCTTATCCTCTATACTCTATGTCCTGTGTGTGTGTTTGTGTGACCTCTCATTAGTTGCTTGAGGAATTTCATTGGCTTTACCTTTTAATTTGATTAATTTGGCCGCCCGACTCGCCGTGTTCTTTGGCTTTTCTCTGGTTTTAATGGCGGCACGCAACAAAAACAACAAAAATCGTTAATAATTTTCTATTTCTACTTTGAGTATTATTCTTGCTTTTTAATTTAATTTCTAATTTCACTCGAGACGTGGTCTCTTTTGGTTTATTTTTTTGGGGGGGTTCTTGAAGTGCACTCTTTGGCGATAGATTTTTAACGCGCTACGCGGCGGCGGCTTCGAATCCTGGCCAGAGCAGGACCAGGACCAGGACCAGAACGACTACCGCACGTGTTGACGCTTCAAACAAAACTGTTGCGCGGCTGAAGACGCCACAACAAACTCGAGTCCTGCCAGAAGTCCTGAAGTCCTCGGTTTCGCAACCGAATGGCCACCAAATGCCAGCCGAAGGTAACCTCGGCTTTGGGTCGGCTCCTTCAGCACTGCCGTTGGCTGTGGAACAGTTCCTGTTTACAAAACTGGCCATCGGCGCCTGCGTCCCTTGGCCGAGTTCGCAGCCGAAGGCATTCGTCCGGCCCGACAGGACACCAGCCGAAGTTAAACGAACCAAAGCCGATAGCCGGACCCGAGGCCAGGCCTCACCTCGTGGTGAGATTCCCTCTTTAGCCGGCTTCAGGACATTTGTTTACGTTCTGTGTTGTTTACATTCCAGGCTGGAACCAGGGGACACTGGAAACACGTGGCACAAGCATCCTTGGAGTGAGGTCCTGGCCCTGCAAGTTCGTTGAATCCTCGCGCAGTTAGTGGGTAACGGAATGCCGGCAAGGACCATTGAAGAGTTGATTTTATTGACTGGCTAGCTGGCAGGGAATGAAGGGGAGTTTTAAAACAAAAAAGATCAAATTTTAAGGTAATCGAAGGCAGTTATAGGATTTCCCCGTAACCTAAGCTCAAACTTAAACCTGAATTGCAGCTTAAAGAGAAGAATTTTGTATATAAATGAGTAGAAAGAGTGCATTTTTAAACTTTTAAATTATTTTAAAATATAATTATTGGAGGAAAATGTTAAATTTAAATATAAATTAAATGATTTCTTCTTTAGACTCTAAATTAAAAAGATATTCAAGGGAAATGCCTGTTAAATTTCCAAAGAACTTTCTTATTTGTAAATAATGTATTTTAATTTCAATGATTTTATTCTTTCTTTTTATATTCCATGTGTTCTCTTCTTCTTATACAATAATCAAGTGACTCTGTTGTATATCGACAATCGAGTTCACAATATAATCGATATCTGTTGTCTTATATTATAGGAAGTACACACTAAAATACAATGAATAATAATAACAGTATGTTCCCACTTAATACTATTTAGTATATATTCACATATGTTAACAACATGTTCACACTTAATACTATTTTGTATATATTCACATATGTTTACATATTTAATATTTTATATTTTAAATTAAAAAGTTCAAATAGAAGTTAAAACAATTCTCTTGGCATTTAAATTAATATAAAACCTATAAACTAACAAATAAATTGTTTAAATTACAACTTAAAAATTCATTAAACTGAAATACCTTTTTCATTTTCAAATTAGTTTCTTATTTATTTTAAATTTTAAATAACCCCCAATAGAATTATTTAATAATCAGCTAGAATTTAATAAAGATTCCGTATTGAACAGTTCCTTTTAGATTTTTTTCCCCCAAGTACCTGGCCATGGCAGCCGGACAGGCGAGGCTCTAAGAATCCTACTCGAGTCCTGGCTGCCATCCTGCCTGCCTGCATTTTGTGCGCATTTTTCCATCTGATTTGACATTTGTGCTAGGTAAACACAAGAATGCCAGCAACTTTTAATAAGACCAAGGAAATGGACTGGCCAAACAAATGGACGTTGGAAAAGAGGAGCAAAAAGGGGGTAAAGGGGTGTCGAGTGCTGAGATTCTGGCCAGAACGAATACAAGTGCCAGGGAGTTGATGGTTCTTTTGAGCAATTTAGTTTGCTGCCATTTGCCACAAATGAAATTCGCTTTTTTGGGCCGCCACGGCGTATGCGTCATGTGTTTGCACTGCACTTGTCAGTGGCAAGAGGGACGACAGGCGAGTTCTTTTTCTAGCTGCTACACAAAGTGAACCGAACCAGAATCAGAATCAGATACTGATTCACAATCAGAACCTGAATCGTCTAACTAGCTGCCGTCTGTGCGTCCGTCCGCGTCCAGTCGATGCAGATGTTGATGTTGATGTTGATGTTGATTTTGATGTGAGTATGAGTTTGGGGTGCTTCTGATGTTTGTTTGCTCAATTTTAATTAAATTTTTAGCATTGCTCGTGTTTTGTGTTTGGCACGAAAATTTAAGCAAATTAATTGGCGCCCAATATATGTATAATAGAGAAATCAAGTGAAATGTTTGCCAGTCGGTAAGTAATTTTAATTAATTTCCCGCGCCCCCCGAAACTTGCCAGTTTGCCAGCTAAAATTGCAATTGCAATCAATGCGAAATCAAGTCAAAAGCCCAATCAACTTGTTCAATAGTTTCGGTGTGTGTGGGGTGTGTGTGGGAGGTGTGGGAGGTGTGCGAGGTGTGTGTGTGTCTGCTTCAGGTGTCAAGCCCTTGAGCAGGTGTGGCTTACACAAGTCGAATGGGGTTTATCCTGGACAGCAAGGGAAATCTATAGAAATTCTGAAGGATATCTATTTTTTGTAATAATATAATTGTATTTTATTTATTATTATTTTATTATTTTATTTTAAACCTACAACTATTTTAGGAAAAGCCATAAGTACCAAATATACCCTAAACCTTTAAGAGGTAGCACACGTGAGACAGGAAACGGCCTTCAGCCCCACATGTCCAAAAGTTCTTTATTACCTTCGTAGCTGGATTATTAAAATTTCATCGAATTACGTGCGAATAATACGGAATTGGTCTTAGCACTCTATACGTCCTGCTCCTGCCACACTCGCTGTACAATTAAGTTTAGCAGCCAGGAGAAAAAAGCTAAGACAAAAGCCAAATAAAATCGGGAAAAACTTATCAATTTTTTATTGCATTCGGACATTTATCTGGCTCAAGGTTGCTGTCCCCGGGTGCAGTCTCTCTCTCTCACTCTCGCCAAAAATAGCAGCGGCATAAGGATAAGGTCATAAGGATATTCTAGCATTTCTGCAGCTTCCGACAACGACAACCACCATGATCATGATGATGATGATGATGAGTGTGCCGTGCCGCCCCACAATAAAGCAAAACTTTTTTGATTACTTTATGCTAACGGCAGCTGCGTCGCGTCCACATTTAGTTTTTGGCTTTGGCCACAAAGTAATTGCAGGACCAACACTGCAAAAAAAAAGAATCAGGCAGTAGGAGACAACAGGAAACAGAAGGAGGAAGAGAAGATGAGGTGCTGTGGCCACCGTCAGCTGTCTGTACACAGCCTGCTGGGGTTGGGCGACTTTGGGAGCACCCAGTGGCCAGCATATTGACAGAATTATGAAACTGACCAGCCAAAAAAAAAGATGTTCTGAGGAATAGATTAAAAAGGTATAATACCTGGTGAGGAAAATCCTATTCTCAATTATTTATTTATAGTATTTCATTTTAGTATTTTATTTTAGTATTTTATTTAAGTTTTTTATTTTAGTATTTTATTTTAGTATTTTATTTTAGTATTTTGTTTTAGTATTTTATTTTAGTATTTTATTTTAGTATTTTATTTTAGTATTTTGTTTTAGTATTTTATTTCAGTATTTTATTTTAGTATTTTCTTTTAGTATTTTATTTTAGTATTTTGTTTTAGTATTTTATGTTAGTATTTTATTTTCGTATTTTATTTTAGTATTTTATTTTAGTATATTATTTTAGTATTTTATTTTAGTATTTTATTTTAATATTTTATTTTAGTATTTTATTTTAGTATTATTAGTATTAATTATAGTATATATAAAAGCTGGAAAAAATATTTTCAATGAATTTTTAAGCCTTAAAAATCATAAAACCTTTGTAAAGACATACTTTTGCCCTATGGGATGTATTTAATAATACAACAAGCCAAAAAACCCACAATAATCCTAATTAAACTCATTTTTATGTTCTGAAAATATTTATTTTCTCTCATATACCCCATTCATGCATTATAAGATATATATAAAAGCTGGAAAAAATATTTTCCAGGTATTTAAAACCCTTAAAAATCATAAAACCTGCCTAAATATTAACTCCCACCTTTATACCTTTTATATAATCATTAAAGAATATAGAAATAGGTTCTAGAAATACAAAAATATAACAGATTATAAACCTTGTGCACCCCCCAGACTTCCAGGGTACTTCAACACAGCTGAATGTTCTGCAAATGTAATTAAACGAAAGACGCTTGAAATGCGCGAGCTTGACCGCTCATAAAACTTTGACAATGCTGACAACACCGGCCACGCCCCCCAATACTCCTACTGCCACAGTGAATGACCGCTTTATTAGCCAAAAGACATTTGAATTCTGGCCTGGGGAGCAACCCAAAAAAACAAAAAAAAAACAAGAAAACTAAAAAAAATATGTCACGGCTGGCGGGCCTGGAAATGCATGCATTACTCATACGACATGTTGTCCGTTAGCCATGAGAAATTAAATTTACGAAAAGAGGGCCAACGGCCGCAGCTGGGGCCTGCTTTTTGACTTTCAGCAAAATGGAACCGAACCCGGGGACGATGCCAAAAACTGGGACTTGCCACAGTTGATTGGTTAGCACTAAGCGGGAAATTTGCCGGCCATAAATGTGGGTTTTCCCCATTTTCCTCATGTTTTTCCTTTGGGTCAAAACAAAAAATTTACATTCCTTACTTTTTCCGCTTTCCTGCACCTCGCTGGGTGTATATATATGTAAATATATATATATTTAAAGCTCCCAAATATGTGTCTCTGTGTGTACGTGTGTGTGCAATGTTAACTTGGCTGGCCAAAAATGTTGAGAGCCCGGCTAAAGTTTCTGCAGCTTCCCCGGCAGTTTTGCAACCCCTGTGCTTGCATATGTGCCGGTTAAGTGGTTTTTGTGGCTGAAAAGCAGAAAACTCATTAAAGTTTATTTCAAACACCAACAACAACAACAACACTGGCAGTGGCTCGTCGAAGGGGGGGTGAAAAAGGGGCTAAGATGGCAACTGGAAACTGCAAACTTCGGTCAAAAATTAAGACATATGCCGAGGCTGAAACCGAAACTGAAACAGAACAGCAACGAACTTCACGGTCTTTGTCCATATCCATACAGTTATGCATGTCTCCGTCTTGGCACTTACCATCCCCAGACACTCACAGTGCCTCCTAACACTCAACAGACACTAGCGATGACACAATGTACATATACATAAAGGGATATATATCGAAATAGAGCGTATCAAAAATATTCCTCAAATTTTCATTACAAAAAGATTGTTAACTTAATTTTTAAACCTATTTTCTGTTCATTTATATTTTCTATTGCATTTTTGAAATATTTTTGAATTATAAATACTTTGGTCTACATATCGATTCCAGCTTCTCCATGTAGAGACCCCAACATGCACTTCGATGGGTCATGAGAGGCTGAATAATATATAAAAGGGGCACTTTAGCTGCGGTTTTTCTGGCCCCAGAACTTTGAAAAGTGCACCAGCAAGGGGGGAATTTCCCCCTCGGGAGGAGGGTAGCAAAGAACAACAAAACTCCCATCGAGTCACCCATGACGAGGGTCAATTTACTCAATTCGGAAGTTCCCGCCAGTCAGTCAAGGGGCTCTCCAACAAAGCCCTTGGCGGCGATCGCTGACTAATGATGATTTCCTGGCACTGAAAAATAAATTTAATAATAAAAATAAAAATAATAATATTAATAATTGTAAAATTCCGGGAAAGTATTTAAATGTGTAGGAAGATTTAGTTGCAACACCAAAATAACTTTATACGTCTTCTTTATTTCGCACGCCAATCCAGATGGATCGTGCTTAACATCCTTTCTGTTAACTTAACATATTCTTAACATCGATTACTTAGGTTTAACATAGGTTTACTTAGCTTAGTGTGTAGTACAAATATCGATAATATGGTGTGACCAAAGATTTTTTTATATATAAGATTCGTAACGCCATACGAATCACCTGTTGTGAATGTTTCGAGCTTCCTTTCTGTTGCGTTTTTTACGCGCTTTAGTAAATGCAATGTACAAAACAAAGACTTTTTATATTCCCTGTATAAAATGTCTTTGAATTGAATTTACTTAATTATATAAAATCACTTAGTTAGTATATAGAAAACAGCTCCAAGAATTTAATGCCTTATATTAGAATTTATTTGTATTATCTTAGCGATTTGTAAACCCAATTAACCAACTTTTCCTCTTTAGAACAAAATATTCAAGATCTTAAACTTCTTTATAAGTTTCAATTATATTTTATTTTAGTTTTGTTAAAACAAAAATTATAAAACATAATGCTTATTTTAATTCAATTTCGCCTCTGCCTTTGGCAGTATTTTTCCTCAAGGGTTAGACAGCGATTATGAACTCTATTTCTGCATTTAATGCTGGTAACTGTTCGATAACCATCCTGGATTGAGTCAGCGGCCACATCTGGCATGAGTGGAACACAGGACAGGCAGTTGTGGAAGATGTTCCGTCTCCTCAATGGCAAGCAACATTTTTGGAACTGGATGTCTAGCTCTTGGAACAATTTGCGGCAATGCAACATCACGCATGGCGTCGGGTTGATCTCCTTCTGGCAAGCCACCATGTCCTCCATGATTTCAGCAGGGATCCTTGGGTTTAAAAAGGATCGCGCAGAACACAAATGCACAGCGAAGAGAGCGAGCAGGGCCAGTGACTTGTGCATGCTGAAGGCAGTTACAGACTGACGGTCCCAGTTGCTGGTTTTAAAGCTCTCCGGGATTTATCAGTTGACGGAGAAGTTCCTCGAATTATTGGAGTAATTATAAATAAACATTTCTTATTTCTTGAATTTTATTTGTAATTATTTATATACACATATTTATCTTTAAAATTTCGCTTTAAATTTCATGAGTTTTTATATATAGGTTCTATTATCTTTGCCACAGGGCTTTGGCTTTGTTAAATATGACATTATATTGTCAGTGTCGCAGCATGTGTGTTTGTTTGGTCAGAGTTGGTCATTTGGTGTCGGTGTTGTTGGCCTGTTTTTGTTGCTGGCACACTTGGCACAAATTAAACAATCTGTTGACAACTATTGGCCACAAAATCTTTGTTAATTGCCTTTTTGCTCGGCCTCAAGGCGACGCCTTTGTATGTATGTTATGTGCGGGTGTGTACAACTAATGGACCACCCACTGTTTGCTAATTGCTCCGAAGCCCTGCCCTGCCCGGTCTGCTTGTAAAATGGATATGAAATTAATATAATCGGCTGGTGTTTAAACTGCTATTTGCTAAATTTAATTACATTTCAACCGCACAACATTTAGAATTAAATTTAAATAAAAAGGAGAATTTAGAATTAAATTAAAATAAAAAGGAGACGCGACTTAACCTTGTGTAAAGGCAAAACTAAACTTTGAAGCAAAAAGCAGTACCAAAATAATATGTTACATCTTAAATTCCTTTAATGATTAAATCTTTTTAAAAGAAGAACTTTAATTTGATATGGAAAAAAGTATTACAAGTATTCTCTTTCAGTTTAATTTACAAACAAAAATATCCTTAAAAGCTTTTAAAGTTCCAATAGGAACTTGGTGAATACAACAAAAACACAAGCACAAACACAACATAAGAAGTGCAACTAAAAATTGTAAAATTCCTTAAAAAAATTAAGCTAGTGATGACAATGAACCAGGATTTGCTGCGGCGAGGTTAACGTGAAGCAGGAACAGGATGTGCTGCGGAGAGGTTAAAGTAAAGCAAAAGTAATTGAAAAATTAATTTTTAATGGCAGGAAATAAAATAAAAAATAAAACTAACAAAAGACTTTTGTTCGTTCTAAAGAACATTGCAATTGGTGAGGTTCATGTCGAACCACAAGAATTTAAAATCTTAATTTTTGATGGCAGGAAATAAAATAAAATATTAAAACAAAAAAAAAAGACTTGCTCGTTTTAAGGAACATTGTAATTGTAAAATTCCTTAAAAAAAACAAGCTAGCGATGACGAAGAACCACGATGTGCTGCGGCGAAGTCAACGTGAAGCAGGAACAGGATGTGCTGCGGGGAAATTAACGTTAAGCAAAAGAAATCTAAAAATAAATTGTTGATGGCAGGAAATAAAATAAAAAAAAATGATAAAACAAAAAAAGACTGCATTGATGAGGTTGATGTCGAACCACAAGAATTTAAAATCTTAATTTTCAATGCCGGGCAATAATAAGAAAAATAAATTAAAATAAAAAGAAAAAATATAAGGAACAGCTCGTTCGAAGAAGCAACTCGAACTGCACAAAAGTGCTGCTGGGCTGCTCTTTATATAGGGGATCTGTGTTGAATGATGGATTGCTTTATTAGAGCAATAAATTGGAATTTTCATGATACAAGGGATGGGCACACTTTTTTGTGTGCCCGCATATGCCTAGGTTGATTTAAATTTAAATTGTAGAGAGAATAGAATGTTTTGTTTACAGTTTAATGAGTAGAACGTATTTTGATTTAATAACAGATCAGATGACAGATTAATCCATGAAGAGGGGACTATGATTTGCCTCTTATCAGGGATCAAAGGTCAATCAAGCTGTAGGAGAGTCACAAAGAAAAAATAGAACACAGCTCCCAGACAAGTCCAAGTCGCCCAAGTAGAGACACTGAAATAGAAACATCGAGCCAAGAAACAATCTAATTTAAAGTTTACAACTTACGAGCCAAACAACAAATGCACACAGCCGAGAGCCGAGAGCTGAGAGGGAGCCCGGCTGTGGCAAGAGGAAACGACTTGCAACATGCAATTTGTTATCTCAAGTATGCAAAATTATGAAAGTTTATTTAAAAGTTATGCCACGGCCCGCTCTTTTGGCTGCCAGGAAAGCCAGCCAACCAAGCAGGATAATAATTGTGCCGCCCTCCGACGGCAGACGGCCGCAGATACTTTGCCGCACTCACACACACACACTTTTCCACTTACAGACAGAGACCCTCTCACACATTATTCAAGTTAGCGGCGACAATTTATTAGTTTTACAATACAACTTGGCAAATTGCTGTATAAATCTTGGGGCCTCGCGTGGCTACTTCTGTGGCCCTTAAAGGCTCCGCCTCTGTGATCTCCTCAGGCTTTGGCTAGGCTGGGGGAGTAGCATATCTTTTTGAACTCAAAATTTAATAATATATATAATATAATATTTTATATAGATTAAACAATTATAAACTTAATTTCCATCTAAATATTTAACTATTTAATTGCAAAAAAATCATAATACATATAAATATTAAATATAATTCACTAATCCATCCTCAGTTGGCACTGGCCTCTATGATCCGATCGGCAGCCACCTGGGAAAGTTATTTTCCATTTATCCTCGTTCGCGTAAGCCACCTCGACGGATTTGCCTGCAGCACAGGGCAGGCAGTTGTCGGAGATATAAGACTTCCTCCGTTGCAAACAACAATTTTCGTAGTCGCTGTCCATATCTTGAAACATTTTGCGACAGCGCAGCACCTGGTCTGGTGTCGGGTTTGAAGTAATTTTGCAGGTCACCGGGCGATCTGGATCGGATCCCGCCGCCAAGCACGAATTCAGAACGATGAGGGCGAGCAGGGCCAATGACTTGTGCATACCGAAAATAAGTTATAGACTGACGGGCCCGGCGCTAATGTTAATGCTGTTCGCAGCTTATCAGTCGCTGGTATTATCGGAGTAACGGTTGGATAGAAAAATCAGTGTGGCCAGCCATGAGCAGGAATTGTTTGACTTTTATTCCCAAATCGCTTTTTTCGATGAATGAACATCTATATGTATAAGTGAAGAGTGTTTTCTTTTTAATAAAGTTAGAACTGAACTAAAAATCCATTTTTCTGGTGTTAAGGAAATAAAATTTCGTGCCTCTGATTGCCTTTAGATAACAGGACTTCCCTGGGGAGTAACGGGGTCCTTAATTAAAATAAAAATAATTAAATTAATTAAATAAAAATAAAATTAATAAAAAAAAAGAATGATCCAGGACCCGTCAAAAAGAAGTGAACTACAAAGTGGACTATTATTTTACCAGTTTTCCGAGTCTGTAATTGGTATACTTAATATTTCTATTAAAAATTAATAACTAAAAATAAAAAATTGATCTGTTTCTCGAATTAATTGATTTAGAAGAGTTTATAATTCAATTTTTATTGGTAAATTATTTATTTATTTATTTGAAAAACTCAAAACTCAGTATTGGTTACAGCTGATTAACTCCGAGGACGCTTCGTCGTAGTCCATGCCGGTCTTACAGTCCTGCCCACGTTTCCCCAGACCAGGAACTGCGGATTTGGTATGTCCGGTACTTGAAGAACCGTCTGCCCAGAGACCACCACCACCACGAAGAAACAAAATACGAGCAAGAACAGCGCTTTCATTCCGAGTTGTGGAAGTTGACTAAGTCTGCCAGTTGATGCCGATAAGAGAACCAGTAATGTTTTCATGTGATAATGACTAAGTATACTATATATGAACTCATATGGACTCATTTCTATAATAGATGATTGATTTTTATTTTTAAAAAACATATTTCCATACGCACATTGAGATTAAGTAATTTATAGGAGTATTTGTGGTAACACTTTTTAATTATTTGCTTATTTATTTTAGATTCACTACTTTTCGTACTTTGTAAGAATTTGACAACTTCCTAAACCAATTTAGTTTTTCTACATCGGGGACGCTTGGTTCGCCAATGGACTTTAATAATTCTGTGGTTCCCTTGCCACATGTGGTTGTTCCAGGCATTCCTGTAATGAACGTTAACATTCTTGCTGTTGTCCTGATCCTTTTGCGTGGTATCGATCCCCACCAGCAGCAACCCAAATATAATTCCAAGAGCCAGAAGTCGCAGTGCGTGCATTGTGAAAGACAAAAAGAAACTGAAATCGAATTATCGCAAGAAGCTTATGACACAAGCTCATATGTACGTACATATATAAATTTTGGCATTGAGATTGTGCTGAAAATATAACAAATTCTAGGGTAAGGTTTATCATGAACAGAAAACTTAATCTTGCTAAATTTTGTTTACTTACCGTTTGGGTAATTATTTATTTAATTAATAGGTATTTTATTGTGGTTCCTCTTCCAACCATCTCTTATTTTTTGCCTTCTTGGATTCTCAAAGACCGCGTCCTGTTTGTGCCCAGCAATCTGTCCCAGAAGCAACACGAATGCGATTCCCAAGGCCAGCAGCAGCTTCGATGCGATCATTATGATTATTTAAAACGTACTAAATTCAAAAGCAATCCTATCAATAACAAAATGTTATATATATTATATATATGCCAGGCTAATCTAATCTAAAATAAATTATATATTATATTATTTCGAATTATGTCTGTTCTAAGACATTTACCGTATTTTCAAGGTATTATTTTCAGGCTAGATTTCAGGCACCGCACCCTTAAGCATATCATTGCTATTTGTTCTCGATGTGGGAATATGGGGGCGACATCAGACGGCGGCGGCAGCTTGCGCTTTATGATTTAATAACGTTGCATGGGTGTGTGCCCCCCTTTTTTTCCTCTTTTTTTTTTGAACAGTCCTGGCGGCCCCTTTGCCCCCTAACAGCTGCCCCTGTGCACATTATCAACAACAACGTTGTCATTCGCCGGGCGCTGAAATGAGTGCACTGACAGCTAAAATGGTAACTTAAATAATATATTTACAATCTAAAGATGTAAAGATACTTTCATACAAATTTAAAAATATTTTTATATAGTTTTTTAGATATTTTATTTAAAAAATAAATTTAATATTTAATATTTTACTTAAACTTTAGTTCTTTGTTGAATTATTTATATTGTTTTATTATTTTGTATGTACGAAAAAAAATTAATAAATGCCAAGCATCGCTTTTTCACAAAGCCAAAATGAAAAATATTTTATAATAAATAAGTATTTGTATTATATTCTAAGGATATATATTATGTATTCGTTGGCGTGTTTTCTCAATTGTTTCTTTTATTTTCACAATTATTCTTATTGTCTTGCCAATTTTTACAATGTGCTTTTTCGTTCATCTGTTCTAGAGTGACCGTTTCTCTAATCTCCCTTAATCCTAGTTTTTTTCTTATAATTTATTTATCTATTGAAACAATTGGAATTGGAACATAAATGTAAAATGCTAATGGTAGAAGCCTTAATGCTGAAGGTGGAAGGTGAAATGCTAACATATTATATATTTTTTAAACGATCTCAGGCATGACTAATAAAATTATTATTATTTTGTAAAATAATAAATAATTCTAGAATTATACTTATTTTATGTTAAAGGATATATATCATATATTATATATTTTTTCAACGATCTCAGGCATGACTAATAAAATTGTTTATATTTCTTATATAACGATTACCCTAAAATTTTTCCCCATGTAACTGTAGGACGACGGGTAGGTGGGTAGTTGTTTCCATCTTGGGCCTCGTCGAGCGCTCATATTATCTGGCTCTGGTGCATGTCATCGCTGGGAAAAGTTGTCTCCGCTCTGTCTTCCTCTGGCTCCCCCAACCTCCCCCCCAAAAGCCCAGTTTTCAGACCCGCCCCCTCCATCGTGTCATCTCCCGTCGTCCTTGTCGTCGTCGGGCCATATTAAATTGTGTTAAAACACTTGCGCCATGCATGTCACACGGCGCCTGCCCCTCGTCCTTGGCCGTTTCCCCCTTTTGTGCAATGGCGCGTGTTTTGCCATGTAACTCGTTTTGTCTCCAGCTCCTGGTCTTGGTCCTCCTGCTCCTGCTTCTGCTCCTGCTCCCTTATTTTTTTGGTTCGTCTTTTTCGGGTAAGGTAGCTTTTTTTATGCTCTCTTCATTTCCGGCAAATTAAAACGCATACGGCGCCAAGCAAGCAACATTCTGGTAGCAAAAAAAAAACAATACAAAAAATAATGAAAAGAATAACTAAATAAAATAAAACACTAATTTAACAGCAGCCACTCATAGTTTTTAGTATTTTTGGCACTATTTCCTCTGGAGTCACATAATTTCTGGTTCACTTTTGCCAGTTTCCAATTTGTTTGTTTGCCAAGGGATTTGCAGTCAGCGCCATCATCATCATCATCATCATCATCTCAATGGGTTGTCTTCTCCTGTTGCCCGCTGTTTGTTTTTAATATATATATATATATTTTTTATACATTTTTGTTCCTTTTTTCCCCCCTCTGCACCTCTGCACCTCTACACCTTGCCTCATAATTAAAAGCTGCACTATGAATTTTTCAATAACAGCCATAAATCAGGCATATGGAAGCCGAGGGAGTTGGCCATAAATTACTTTGCAGCCGCCACACACACACACAACACACATGGACATCCAGTGGAGCTGAAGGACCTGCTGGGTAGGACGAGCGGCTCCATCGATGACCCAGTGAAGCATGAAAGGCCCCCACTTGGCTCCTTATTAGTCATGCCTGAGATCGTTCGACGACACTCGCGGTAAATGCAATCGAAAAGTCGAGGAAACCAAATTAAAACTTTAAGATCTGGCCAGTGGATGGAAAATGTAAGGAAGTTAAAGGGAAAAAAGGCCAGTAATAAACTTTAATATTTACAAAAGACTAAAAGCTAAGAAGACTTTTTGAAAATAATGAAAATAGCAATTAAAATTCATTAAACAAACTATTTGGTTAATAAAAACTCTAACATATTTTCTTTATTTATTTTCCTTGCTTCGAGTAATTGAATCACTTAGCTTCAGATCAGATTGCATTATTTTCATTATGTTTTCTCGGTTCTAATGCTAATTTTAATTAAGGACTTCTTACCTGGCTAGTAGACTCTGCATAGAAGGCAAAACCATAGTTAGTGGTGGCTTTTATTGACTCATTACACTTTAGTACATTTTTAATTAGGAAAATGCTTATAAATTCAAAAATATATAAAAGAAAAATTTTAAATAAATTCAATATAAATAATTTTAAATAATATAACAAATATTTATGCTTAAATTTTCTTAACATATTTTTATTATGTATCAAATATCAATATATATTTATTGCTGTGTATTTATAACAGGATATTAAAAATATATGCTGCATTTGAGTTGCCCTTTTCCTCTCTCTCCCTCCCTCCGTGTGTGTGTGTGTCCTTTGGAATGTGCACAAGTGTGAGAATGGGCGCGTTGTTGCCTACTTTTTGGCATTCTCTCAACTCTTTTTGCCTGCTCACTTGTTGGCTGGGTTTTGTTTGCCTGTTTGCTTTGTTTTCCACATGGGCCACATTATTATGATGTCTCTTCTCTTTTCGCCTGAATGAAGTGCATCGCACATAAGGGAGAGTGTGTGCTAGAGATGGTTCCATTGCCAAGGACCAAGAAGCAAAAATCCACCAAAAGCTTTTAAAAACTAAAACAATTGAATTATATTAAGGAAAATTAATAAAAACAATTAATTTACTTTTTAAAATTATACATTTTGGTCTAAAAAATCTTAAAAACTTAAAAAATCTATAAAATTACTTGAAAGATATTTTCCAACCCTGAAAACTACAAAAAACGTAGCCCTTAGATTAATTAGCTTTTAAAAGTTATATATTTTGGTCTAAAAAAATCTACAAAAATCCTTGCAGCTTTTAAAAATTATATATTTTAGCCCAAGAAAAAATTTAAAAAATCCTTGCAACTATAAAATTACTCGAAAGATATTTTCCATCCCTGAAAACTACAAAAAAATTACCCCTTAGATTAGTTAGCTTTCAAAAAAATGTATTTTGGTCTAAAAAATCTTCAAAAATCCTTGCAGCTAGAAAACTTAGCTAGGAATATTTTCTACACCTCAAAATTACCAAAAATTACCCCTTACATACCTCCTTTATCATTGGTTATAAGCCTGTAACGCTCGTGTCACGCTTCCAGCTCTGTGAATGCACACGTTCCTCCCGGGGTCACCCGGCGTCAGCGTCAGCTTCGCGATTTTTCATCAAAGTCACGGCGGGCAAAAGTTGGCGAGAAGCTGCCCCTTTGTTGCCTCTGACACTGACACCGGAAATGAACACATTTTCCGGTGCCATACGTGTGCGCTTCATTTTCTCTCTCTCTGTGTGTGTGTTTTTGCACTCACACACACACACACAGAGACAGAGAGAGACGCCGCCCACTGGGAGATTGAAAGTCGCTTAATGTATTGTTTTCCAGCTCTCGGATTTCGGCTTTCAGATTTCTGAAACCGGGTTGTGTGCAGCTGCGGAGCAGCAGCTTTCAGGTCGCAGCTTTCGACTTTGGGCCCTTTCGGCTTTTGGCCAAACGAAAAAAAATACCGGTACTTACGGGCCACTTGCTGATCTCCCACATATTAGCGTTACCTGCAACAGGAGGGAGCAAAAAGGGCCAACGAATTTAATTACTTGAGAGCGTTGGTAATGAGATTGCTTCAGCGGCTTCTGTTTTGGCTTTGACAAATCAACTCGAAGCCCTGCGAATCCCTGGGAGTTTGAAGTCTAGGGAACTGAGTTCTGAAAGTCTGTAAAGAGGGATTTATAGGGTTTAGTATGGCTTGGGGTTTTCAATGAAGAATAGAGAATGAAGACTTGATTTTGAAGCTAAAGAAGCTTAAAGAAAAGTCATAAACTTGAAGAAGTTACATACTTACAATGATTTTTAATTGAATTTAAAAGCTTTTTACATTTTTCACTATCATATATAATTTTTTGATTTAATTTTGTAATATTTTAAAGATCTCTAACCTCTAGCTTTCAGCTTAACTCAAAATATCACTCATACGACCTGTTAAGCGCACATGTTGATCATACGCCCTGTGGTCACCTATTGCTTTCTTGCTTAAATTCTGCTTTTCTTCTCTCTTTCTTATCTCTATCTCTCTCTCTCTCTCTCTCTCTCTATTTTTCCCCCTGTTTTCCAGCCCTGTCTGATGTCTCCTTAATTAGCTGTTAAAACGTTTCGGCAGCTGCCAAAACAATTACACGCTTTATTTCCATGAACGGCACGTTTCACCTTTTTTGGGTTGCAACACGACCTGCCCTCCAGCCGTGACCCCTGACCCCTTGACCCACTCGAATCCCTGCCAGGAAACTAGCAAACCAGCCTCTAGTCCTGTTGCTGCTGCAGCTGGGGTATCTAATCCGGGAATGAAATCGTTTTACGCTGTCGCCGCATGTGGGCATTAAGTTAAATGCCAGCGCAGACGACAGGAACAATGACGGTGGAGGAAGGGGTGGGATACCGATGATAATGACGATAATGGTAATGACGTTTCGGCAGGATGGGCCGTGATTATGATGATAAGGTGCCACGGGGCAGGACGAGCCTGCTTTAGCTTCAGCTACAGCTTCAGCTCCAACTACTCCTCCGGCTGAATTCAGAGAGCGGCGCAATCTGCTGATTTATATTATTGTCACGTTTATGGCCAGATTGGGATTGAAATTGAGACGAGCTGAGCCGCGTTGCCAGGGTGCCTGGAAGGATGCGTTAATAGTGGGCGAAAGTGGGCGTTGTCAGTGGGTCATTGAGTGGGTGGGTGGGTGCAGCCTCCAAATCTGCCAACGGTGCATTGCACTTTTTTACAAGCAATTAAAGGAGCAGCCCGAAGGCTAAAGAAAGAGTTGAAAATGTTTTGAAAATGATGGGGGGAATATATCTGAGAAATATCTATAATTATATATTATTTTGATAGAGAAAACTGAAGTGATAAATATAATAATAATATTATACCTTCTAGGAAACTTTTTAACTTTCTAGCCAATTTTAATGATTGATTATTCCGAGTTTTTTTATTCTAGTTCTTTATTATCTTTTTCGATTTTCAATATTTTTAAATATTCGGTATATAAAATAATTCTAATCAATAAAAAAATAATATTATATGTTTTAGGACACTATTTTACCTTCTAACAACTTTTAATGATTAATAATTCCGAGTTTTCTTCTTCGTTTTTCAATATTTTTGAATATTTGGTATATAAAATAATTATAATAAATAAAATAATAATATTATACGTTCTAGGACACTCTTTTACCTTCTAACAACTTTTAATGATTAATTATTCAGAGTTTTCTTCAACTAATTCTAAATTCTATATTCTTTTTTTTTCGTTTTTCAATATTTTTGAATATTCACACTTTAGAATCCTGTAATAACGCTCCCCCAATATCTAAAGACAGCTGTAAATGAATAATGAATGCAATTCAGCGAAAAATATATTCAATTCAATTTCGATGCGTCACTCGAGCGCCGCCGCCGCGTTCGTCGCTCATTAATTTATGACAGTCATTTTTAACGCTTTGCTGCCCACGCTGCCCTGCAAGTGACAGTTGATGCTGCTCCCTGCCAGGCTCCCTCCCACCGCCCACTCGCACTCGTCCTTGCCCTGCCCTGCCACCCACCCATTGCATGCGTCAAATATCCAGCGCCATTTTTCAATTGAATTGAATGAATTTCTGAATTGACTGCATGAATGTGCCGGAGCCATTCGCCAACGACGATGACGACTCCTGGCAAACAGGACGCGAAAAAAGGACACGCGCCTACGACTAACTGGAAATGTTGTCGTTAACTTTGGTCAAAACAAGAGTATTAGCTAGGTGATCAAAGATAAAACTAATTAGAAATTGGGATCAAGTTTAATTTAATTAAATTGCTGACAAGATAAACTCAAAAAATCTGTTAATTATAGTAAAAGTTATGTAAATAGTTCCCATTTTGCTTATAAAAACTCTAAACCCTTCTCTTGCCAAACAGGGTATTCCCCGTTTCCAATGCCTCAAAAAATCTCAATTATTCCGACTTGTTGTAGCCGAGAATGATTTGTGTTTGGCCCCTTTGTTGACGGGCGTCGAGGCCAGAGAGCCCACGGCGAACGGGCCATTTGGCCGGGGCTTAGAGTGGCCATATTTCACGCTCCTCTGATGGGCCTTGTCAACGTAGGCCCATCCCCTTACCCCCTTCTCCTGTGCTCCTCCTTTTACCATAGAACCAAGCTTGGGCCAGACATTACACTTTAATTAACTGCAAATCCACTGCAAATGCATTTGCCTCCGCTTTCAGCCTAATAAAACATTCAAAATATATTTTTGTCGGCTCGTTTCTTAGCCGGAAAAGTGTGTAATTTTGCACATTTCATATGAAAAGTTGGTGGGCTCACGCAAAAAAACTTTTACAGTCGACACACACACACAGGCACAGTGGGATTTGAAGGGTAATTTCAGGGCACATTTTAAAACTGTTTTTCAAAATGAGTTTTTATAAAAATATATATTTTTGTGAGGCAAAATTATGGTATATTAAAAAATATTACAAATTAGATAATGGAAATGAAATTATTCAAAGTTATTAAAAGGATTTATATATTTTAGGCACCATAACTATTATTTAATTTAATCCCTAAAAGCCTGTAGGGAGTAAAAAATAAATATGGCAACTATAGGCTTTATTAAAGTCAAGTAATAATTTTTTAAAGGTATAAATCTACTTCCCTTCCTTGAAAAACTTGAAAAAACATTGATGTGTCTCAACCTCTGCTTCCCTGTGCAATTTTACAAAAGTGCCTACTATGTTTTCTCTTCTCTTTATAGCTTTTACTACCAGAACTCCCCCTGAAGTTTAAAGTAAATCAAAAATAATATATAAAATCTTGATTTGCAACTCGACACACAGTGCACAAGAAAAGTTTCTTTTGGCAAAGATTAACAGAACCCTAACAGAGAGAGAAGGAGGGCTAATACAGGACGAAAAGGATTCTGGAGAGGTAGAGATGTGTAGATGGCGATGGGGACGTGTGCGTGTTTCTGGCGGCGCATGTTTGCCAATGCGGTAAACCAAATTATGTGCTTAGCAAGGGGGAAGCCACGCCACCGCCGCTCAACCAGACAGCTCCACTGTGTGTGTGTGTGTGTGATCCTTTGTGTGCAGGATGCAGGATGCAGCTGCATTTACACAGCCCCATTCCCCACGTCAACTCTCGCCTTTGAGTCGCTCCTTGCACTTGGCCGATTTTCCTGGTGGTGGTGCCACTGAAACTCTTTGCACAGGTGTTTCCAGCAACTTTCTGGCAGCCGGTGCACTGCCTCAGCATGATTGCAAACTTTTCCAACGCCCCACTACCCCCCACCTCCCCTCTCACCAACAAACCAATAGAAATCCAAGGCTTTACTCACCAGACACAAGCCACAAGATATGCCAATACTTGTACTTACTTATTGTTTAGTTTTGAGACACGACAAATGACAGCAAAACTGGGGGCCTATAACTAAATATATTCAAGGAATACATGTAACTAGAGATCCAGTTTCGGATAGATATTATATATTATTACCTTACCTAACAATTTCATAACTATACATAAAGTTATGAACATATTTTTAGCTCTTTTCCCCTATTATATTGCTTTGCTACATAATATCAATCATAATAAAGTTTTCCCGTACATCGAAACGATGAAATTATGGTTTAATTTATACATAAACCGCTCTTAATCATCGAAAATTATTTATCTCAATTCTGTAGATCCTATATTTCAAACCGAATAATGTTTTAGTGCAACTACAAAATTGATTTATATTAATGTCTGCGAAGATTATAATTTTGTGTTTTAATTTAAAAGGTTTTAAATATATCTTTATAGAAATTCTATCTATATAAATAATCTAAGTCCATAAGAACAGAAAACTCGTCAATTATTTGCGAATTATAAACAGACCTCCCCTGGAATCTATTTTTAACAAAAAGCTAGAATATTGTTTGATATACTCACAAAATTTAATTCAGTTCTTTAAAGAGACTGTTCAAATATATCTATAAATCTGTAGAGATCTTAAGATCTATGTAAATCTGTGCAGAATCCCATTACCTAGGCATTTTCTATACTAAAATTTATAAAATGCTCTATGAAAAGAATACAATTGCAAATAAGTAGCTTTATTTGGTAATATATCTTTCTTTTTTAAAACAATATTGTCAAATCTAAGCCTGTTTGGAACCTAATAATCTTAGGAACTCCAAGATTTCAAAGGTTTCTATAAACTACACCTTCATAACCATAAGATATCTTCCTTCTTCTAAATAAATAAATATCAAGTATGTAATTTCACTGACACACTTATAGAACTGAAGCTCTGTTTGGTTAACCTTCCCTTTCACATATCATAAATCTTGCATAATTTAACCAGAAATAAAAACACTTTGGTTGAGAGTGTCATAAGCGTGTTTACATAGCGTACAAAAGGAAATTCAAAATGCAGTATCAGGCCTTAAACATGAGCGTGAATCAGTTTTGGGTTCGGGTTGGGGATCGAGTTGGGATCGGGTTGGGGATCGGGATCAGTTTCAGGTTTAGGATCAAGTTGGGTTTTGCTGTAATGAGGCCCTGGCCTCAGGCAAAGCGAAACATCTGGGAGTATAAGATCAAGTTAATATACATGATGGTGGACATGGCGATGAGAGCGGCCAGGCGGTATCATTTCTTCTTGGCATCCTTGAGGCCAGCGCCGGCGTTGAACTTGAAAAAGATGATGTCACCGTCCTCGACGGTGTAGTTGCGTCCCTGCTGGCGATACTTGCCGGCAGCCTTGGCATTCGCCTCACTGCCCTCCGACTTGAAATCCTCAAAATGCATCACTTCGGCCATAATGAAGCCACGCTCGAAATCGGTGTGAATGCGTCCGGCGGCCTGGGGAGCCTTTGTGCCCTTCTGGATGGTCCAAGCCTTCACTTCATCCGGTCCAGCGGTGAAGAAATACTCCAGCTGCAGGCCCTTGTAGCCCGTAACGATGATCTTCTCCAGCTGGCTCTTGCACTTCATCTCCGCCTCGTATTCCTTGCGCTCCAGATCGTCCTTCTCGCTCAGCACATGCTCGAAGGCCCCGGAGAAGGGGATGAGCAGGGCTCCAGGATCGTTCTTATCAATCCACTCCTTAATTTTCGGCAGCCACTTGTTCTTCTTGCGGATAAAGTCCTTGTCGGAGAGGTTTACCAGGTAGATGACCGGCTTGGAGGTCAGGAACAGATATTTGTTCAGCGTTTCGATCTAAAAGCGAAAGAGAAAACAGTAGGGCCAACATTAATAAGAGCGAGAGGGCATACTGAGCATTGCTCATACTCACATCGTGGGCATTCCAGTCCTCGAAGCGCAGATGACGCTTCTGATCGACCAAAATCTCCTTGATCTTCACCATCGAATCGTACTCAGGCTTAAGCTTCTTGTCACCGCCACGAGCCACCACCTTCTCCAGCTTGTCAAGGCTCTGCATCAGCTTCTCCTCGTCCTTGAGACGTAGCTCCTCAGAGATAATCTCCAGATCGCGCACCGGATCAACCTCGCCCTCCACATGGGTCACATCCGGGTCCTCGAAGGCGCGGCACAAATGGAAAATAGCATCGCAGGCGCTGATGTGCGAAAGGAAGTCATTGCCCAGGCCCTGACCCTCGGCGGCACCCTTGACCAGGCCAGCAATATCGACCACGTTCAGATAGGCGGGCACAATGCTGTGGGATTAACAGAAATCATGTTTTAGTTTAATTGTTTTAAAGGAATCTAAAGCTTAGCTCACCTGGCCGGCTTGTGGAAGTCCACCAGGTAGTCGAACCGCTCATCCGGCACGGGGACGCGACGTGGAGGCAGGGCAAACCGAGGATGGTCAGCAGCATCAAGTTGGAACATGGAAGATAACCCAAAGAAGAGGGAGAGAGACGCATGTTAGCTGGGTTTGTTGGCCAGTTTGGCAGCCCGGCAGCATCGGCGGCCAATCATGGCAATTTTGTGTAATTTTGCGCCATCCGCAAAAGGGGGGCAGGCAGCAAGCGAAACCAAAATGAAGTCGCTCACAAATAAAAAGCCCAAGAAAATGAAACCGAAGCGAACCGAGGGCAGGGGGTGGGGGCAATTTGCATATTGGTGAACTGGGAACTGGATCTGATAAAATTGCTAAGGCCGCGACACGCCCTCAATGACGAAATAAAGGAACCACTGGCTATACGTTTACAGTGTTTACTCCTAGTGAGAGGATGTTCTGTTTCTTTTAAACTAAAACCTTTTTTTAAAGCCCTTTTCCTGAAGTAACCTATTTTGCTGAATTTTTGTGTAGAAAAAGTGTCCTTAATTAAATTCAATTGATTTTAAATACTTCAGTTGGAACTATTCTGTATAATAGTAATATCATAAATTTATAGATATAATTATCTGGGTTTAATATTGATAATTGTAGTTATTTTACTTTATTTAATAAAAATTTACTTCAGCTCTTTGAAAAAGATTGTAAAAATATATCTTTAAGTCTGTAGAGATCTTAAGATCTATGTAAATCTGTTCAGAATCCTATTATTTAGGCATATTTTATACTAAAATTTATAAAATGCTCTATGAAAAGAATAAAAATACTGAAAATTAGCATTATATACCATATATATCTTATATCATTCAATTTTAAAGAATATTGTCAAATCTAAACCTCTTTGAAACCTAATAATCTTAGGAACTCGAAGATTTCAAAGGTTTCTCTAGGCCTAAAGACCCTTTTTTTAAAGTTTAATATAGTAAAGAATGCAGATTCTGGCTTTTCTTTCCTTTAACAAGTTACTTTTTGTACAAAAAAAAGATCTAAAGGTTCAAAACTGTTCTCTTTATCCTTTCAACATAATAAATACTGCAAATTATAAGGTTTTATCTGCACTGAAACCTTGTAACTATCTCAAATTTTAAACTCTCTCTACTTTAGATACTCTCTACTTTTTCTTTCATTACTAAACACTTTTCACTTGAATTTTTCCATTAAGATCACTGTTTGGAGTGCTCACTGTGTGGCGATTTTAGAAGGTCCAGCCGAGAGAGCAATTTGGTATTAGATGCGGCTGCAATGACGACGACGGCGGCGTCGGCTGCTGCTCCTGGAGGCCATTGCAGCGTCTGGTCGTCGTCGAATAAAATTATATTCAAGCGCTGATTACAATAATCGAGGAAATTGCCGCCGCCTCCAGCAGCAGCAGCAGTAATTGGTTGCATATATATATATATAGTATATATATACAAGAGTAGGAGGAACTATCATTGGTGGGGATACTTATTATCATTCGGCTTTATGGTGCAGAAGGGGAAATTCTCCGCGGGAGCAGCGCTCTTGGTGAGGACGTTGAAGAAGGTGGACTTGCCCACGTTAGGAACGCCGACGATTCCGATCCGCAGATTGGTTCCAATTCTACCGATCAGCGGCTTGCGCTCCGGCTCATCGTGCTTCTTCGGCGGCATATTCACTTCACTGAGTTATCTGTGTGGAAAGCATGGAGTTTAGTGAATTACATTTAATACATTTCCCTTAAATTTCTTTCTTTCTATTTTCGGCAGCCGGTCGGACATAACCTAACTTTGTGGGCCGCTTTTCACACAATTTGCTACTTGCCAAACACTCACCTCCTTCGGGGCGACGCTCTCCTGGGCAGCTGTAAGAAATTCTTTGATTTAGTAAAGGCCACAACGCTTTAGTAATCCCTTTACTTACCAATATTTACAATTATTTCGCCAACTCTGTTTATCGGCTGGCCTGACGGCGTGGAAGGAAAGAGCGAGAGCGAGCGAGCGAGAGAGAGGGAAGGCGAAACAGCTGGCAGCTAAGCGCAGTGTTGCACGCGTGCCAGCGCCCCCGGGCGGCGGTCGGGGGAAACTGCTTCCAGGCGTAAAAGGTTCTTGCCAAAGGCGTTAGGCGGCGCCAGCGGCAAAGCGCGTAATTTAAAACTTATTTATTTATTTGTTGAAATATTTGCAATAAAAGCGAAAAAAACATAAAAGTATGCCTTGAGGTGGGTTTTTCTAAATATAAAATATTAATTGCACAAGTCAGGCAGTTTATAATAAAAGAATTTCATTAAGATTTTGCATTTAAAACTAAGGTAACTTGTGAATAATTTTATAGAACTATTTTTGACCTTCTTTAAGCTTAAATTTGTAAAGATTTACCTTTATTTAAATAGTTAAGACGGAAATATAAATTTTAAATATTTCTTAAGACCAAAAACTAAGCAAAAACCCTAATAAATCCGTGCTTATTGGCCATTAAGGCTTTCTCCCGCCACATATTCGCTAACAATTTGATGGTTTAATTACCAGAGATTGCTCTCCCTCTAGGCCTACATTAACCCATGCTGGCCATAAGTGAGTTACTCTCAAGGTCGACGGGCCGCGGCACGTCCACGCAATTTGGCGGTTTAGTGAAAAGCCCGCAATAATCAATAATTTCGCATAATTAGCGAGTCGGGGCCAAGAGGATCCGTCCGAAGATCCAGCGGTGCAGCTTTATGGCTCAGTGAAACGCAAGCTGCTTGAGGAGAGAGAGGGGAAAGAACGAAGAGCGGGGGATACAGGCTATAAGTATCCCTCGGGATCAGGTTTGTTGATCTTTCGCGATCCCGCTGATTGTCGATCGATTTGATTGATTCGAGCGCAAGGCAAGGCCTGGCGTTTATGGCCCTAATTAAAAGATCCGTTATGCGTGATCGGGCCAATATATATACACATATATACCCTACCTGTGCGTGCTAGAAAACCTTACTTTTGGTATAATTTCACGCTGTCTGCGGTCGTCGATCGTCGGGCCGTTTAAAAATCCATTTGCAACTGACCCTGGACAACTGGATACTGTCGCTGGAGCATGTAATAGCCATGTAACGTGCCAGGTTTCTTGTTCAGCAGCACAACCACAAGGAAATATTTATTAAAAAAAATAAAAGAAAACGCTTTACTGATCGCCCAGCTCCTTGAATCCTTGTGGTTTGCCTGCCTGCCTGCTGACGATGGTCAGTCCTTCGAGCGGCGGCTGAGTTGTGGTTTTAGACACACACAAGGTTCCTTGAAATACAAGGACGTAATTTGAAGACTGGTATTGATATTTATAAACCTTTTTGTGACAGTTTTTTTACTCCATCAAAAAGTTTCCTTAAAATTCTATAAGTTTATGTAAATTTTAAAGATTTTCTATACTTTTCGCATACTAAATTTATAATTATTGCCTTGCCACATTTATTATTTAGATTTGTACATAAAAAAATTACAAAAATATACCTAAGATAAAATAAAACAATTTTTAAGATCAACTAAAAGTAGTATTTCTGCCTCCTCTTAGGAGATGACAGGAGATCCTAGCCAACAGTCCACATCCTCCTCAGCAATATCTTCTATTTTCCTCCTGGCAATAATTTTTAGAAAGCCCAAGAGTTGTTTTATAATTTTACACACATTATTTATTTAATTAAAAAAGGAAAAACCTATTTTTGATTTGTTAAACAATTTTCCTCCACTGCAGAAACTAAAGGTAAATAAATTTCTTACACAAAACTCAATCTAAACTTTATTTAATACAGAAAATTACCAAAAAGATACTTAAATTGCTAAAAAAATCATTTTGGAACTCTAAAACTCTGAAATTCTTTCTAAAAATATCTAAAATATCCTGTTTTATATTATTATTCAATATTTATTAATTTAAATTTACAAATACTAAAAGAATTCAATCTGTATTCACTTTTAATTACCCAAAAAACGTTTATTTTTAATAATTTCTTTAAATATATAAAAAAATACCTCAGAAATGACTCCAAAAATATACATATTTTCCCATTCTCCCCCAAGGACTTGACCTCGTCGCTTTCCCAAAAAAAATACAACAAAAAAATAGAATTATTTAATTTTCCACCATGATTATCCAACTGGCTGGCCTCTTTTGCATATTGGCTTGTTGTGGGTTAATTAAGCCAACTTTTAATTGCCTTTTATTGCACTTAATTATTGGAGTCGGAAGCAGAGACCCTCCTGGGTCTGGGGAAAAAAAAGAAGAATGAGGAGGAGGAGGAGGAGGAGGAGGAGGAGGGATCCCATAAATTTGTATACATATGACTGGATAATTGCGGCTCCCGCGGAATTAGCCCAACGAGAGCCACCACGCATTCGCATCCGCATCCGAAGCCCGTCTCGATTTCCACACCCATTCGCACCCACATTACGCGCGGGGCGTGGCTTCAAAAGGAAAAAAAAATAATAATAAAAAGAAAAGGGATGGAATCCAGGGGGCAGGTGGAACCCAACCCGGCTAAACCGAACCGAACTGAACTGAATGCATAACATCAACATCAGCAGCGGGCTCGTTTCCAGCTTGTTGCTCCAATTAAAAAACAGAAAACAGAATAAAAACAACAAAAAAACAACTGGAAAAGCGGCAAAAACAAAAAAAAAACCACCAGGCAGCCATTCATATTCATATCCATTTGGCGGCTTTTTATTGCCTTTAATTATAACGTAGGCCGGTATTCAAATTGTTCTGGCTTGGAAAATTTTTTAGAAGCAAACAAAAGACTTAGGCAACGAACTCGAGTGATCTTCAAGCGCTTTAATAGAAGAGGGGCAAGAGATGAGAAGATGGAGCTGAACTAAGAAAGGTAACAACAAATGGTTTATTTTAATATTTTTAGATTTATAGAAATGTATATTTTTAATATAAAGAAATCTATATAAAATGTTAGAACAAAAGCAGAAGGGAGGCACTAAATATAACAAGCGATATATTTAGAAATTAATAATAAATAATAAAAATGATACATAATTAGAAAATAATTAGGAAATATGTAATATTAATTATACGTACATTCCTTTGACTAATTTTCGGAATATTTATAATTGTAATACAATAAATAAATATAAACCAATTAAATAAATCATAAAGCAGGTTATATTTCAAGCAATTTGTAAAATAATTTAATCCTGAGGCTACAAATATAAGAATTTTGATTAACTGCGCCAGTCACAAAATGCTTAACATTATTAATTTATAATTATTAATTAATTCATTTTAATAAACCTAGAAAACATAATTATTTGTTTGAAATAAATGAAATATTTTGTATTTAACTAATATGTAAATATAAATAATTTTAATAAGAGCCTACATAAGATAATATTTTATTGAATTTTAATTATATTATATATAAAACCATTTAATAATAATTAAGAATCTTAATCTTTTGATATTTAAAATGTAAACAAATTTAATAAAATAAATTTAAATAAATTGACATGAAATGAAATAAATGACATTTAAAATTTAAATAATATGTAAAAATAAATCACTGAAGTAGAGACGGAACGCTTATAACATTTTAAGACATGTGTAAATAATATAATAATAATTGGCAAATAAAAACAAATAATAAAACTGATACTTAAACAAACAATATAATAATAAAATATGAATATATATATTTTATATATATAAAGAAACATTTTATAAAAACACAAAATATACTTAGTAGAGTTTGACTTGTTATTAATTCAAGAATTCAATTCAAAAAGCCACAGATCCGTGGCATCAGCAGCAGCTAGCTATTAAAACTAAAGTAATATTCCTCCATTATCTGCAGATATGCAATTAGCCTTATCTTATCTGCAAATATCTTTCAATATCGGTCGCTATTTTCTTTTGAAGCCTCTCCCCCATACCGCTTGGTGATCCTTCCTCCCCCGTGATCCTCAATTTGCATAACGATCTACCAACGATCTGGATCTGGTAAGTCAGCGGCTCAGCGGCTCCTCTTGGCCATCGTCAAGTGCATCCCATCCCCTCCCTAATGGCCGCGACCGTCATGCAAATTGCAACTGCTCTATAACGACGTGCCATCAATGCATCAGCTGCCAAATTATATGTTGCGGGCCACCGAGAGAAATTATGAATTATTAAAAGGAAGAAAAAACTAAAGAAAAAACTAAAGGAAAATAACATAAAAAGAAAGAAAATTAGGAGTGGGGAAAATGCATGCAACTAAGACAAGGATCTGCATGAGGAAGTGGTGAGGGAAAGGAGAACCTCGAGGTTCTAGGTTCCAGGTTCGAGGTTTAAGGTTCACCCCGTGTGTCATTGTTATAGAAAAAAAGCTGACACCGGAACGGGGAATATAAAAAAATATATATTATATAGTATGTATGGCATTTTTGTGGCAGAGCCAAAGGGAGAGAGCGCGTTGTGAAATATACAAAGGGGGCGTTGCCTCGGCCACGCCCCTTGCCACACGGCTCAGAAAATGGAAATCGTAATAAACGCAATAATAATCATGAACTGGGAAAAACAACAATATGCAAGAGATGGCGAGAAAAAACGGAATTCGGGAAACATAAAACTGAAAAACGAAAAACGAAAAACTCACCCTTACCATTTGATTTGTAAACGAATTATAAACACAAAGGTGCAGCACCACCCTTGCCAGCAGCAGCAGCAGCAGCAGCAGCAGCAGTGGCAGCAGCAGCTTCCAACACGTGACCGTCGTCGAGGCCACATCTGCCCCTTTTTCCAGGCGGGGCTTCCTCCTCCATCCTCCAGCTCCTCTCGGTTTACTCAGTTTCCTCTATAGCTCCTATAGAGCCCCTCCAGTGCCCCAGTGCCTGTTGTTGTATTAAGCGATTATCACCGCAGGACACTAATCGGTACAAGGAGCCGGGGTAATTGTGGAGCGTGCTTCGCCCAAAGTTCTGACTCTCTCCTCCGCCTCGTCTTCCCTTTCCTCTCTGGGTTTTCCCGGGCAGCTGCCGGCATCTGAATGGCATTTTCCGGCCTGAATGACGCTGATTGAAGTGGGAGGAGGAGAAAAAGGAGTAGGAAAATCCAAACTGAAATTGAATTGCAATTGCAACGGAAATATCTGCAGATATTTCCCCTCGAGGGAACCTATGATAGCTGAAGCTTAAAGTTATCTGAATTGAATTGAAATGGTTTTTGAAAAGAAATAAAGAAAATTATTTATTTATTTATAAATATAAGAAACATAACATATTTTTAGCTGTTAAAAAAATGTTTTTACAAAATCCAACTAGTCGAATTATTACTTTATTATATTCCAAATACTATAAATACATTATTTTTGCCTGAGAATGTCAATGGTTTGACTTAATAAAATATAATTTTTGGGTAATAGTATCATTTTTTTATTTTACAACTATATTATATTAAATATATTACAAAATGAAATTAATTTAAGTGGAAAATAGATTAATTTATGATATTTATTTTGAGAAAATGATAAGATCTTTGTTTTACATATCCTAACAATCTTTAAAATATTAAATAAATTAGTTTTAATGTTTGATATTCTTTAAAAAATAAATTGGGATCTTTGCTTATATATGCTTTGATTTATGTTATTTTTTTTAATAATATTTATCTCTTTCTTTATATTTCCTAATCAATCTTTAAAAATTAATAAATAAAAAGAAAAACCCTTTGATTTGTAATATTTATTTTCAGAAACCTCTGAAACACATTTCATAATCCATTCTAAACGTAAAAAATTCTTATATTTTACTACAAAAAAAAATCATATGTAAATGAGGTATTATTTTGAGTCCTTGGGGCTTGGGCAGCCTCCTCCTCTTCCTGCAAAATCTTCTGCTTTTCTTGGTAGCCCCCAAGGCAAATGGCGCATAATTTCCATTTGGAACGGCCATTTTTGCGGCTGCAATTACAGGCACAGGCACAGCACCGCACAGCACAGCGTTGAACCTGTCTCGGGGAATCCCCTTTCCCCCCGTTTTTAAGCCCAAAGCGAACGCATTTCATTCGGCGTTTCGGCCTTTTTGCCCCACAACAAAAAGTGGCAATAAAAATTAAGTTGAAGTCGAATTTGAAATTCAGATGACGACGAACGGCCAACGACGACGATGACGACGACTTGCCCAATTATTATTAATAATAGCAACAACAGCAGCAGCAGCAGCAGTGGCAGCAGCAGTGGCAGCAGCAGTGGCAGCAGCAGTGGCAGCAGCATGTTGCAGTTGCAGAACTGCAAAACACAAAAAAAAAAGAAGAAAAAGAAAAAACGGTAGCAACAACAATAACTGGGGAAAAAAGTTAATAGGACCGCATTCATTAAATCCATTTAATGCACAGAGAGGCAAATTATTGCGCTAAAAGAAAAGCAGCAACCACTACACTCGCAAAAAAAAAAATAAAAAAAAGAAAAACAAGCAAAAAACGAAACGAAATAATTGCAGCCAAAACGGAGAAGTAGCAGAAAAAGCGGCGACGTTCGGTCGGCGGCCATTAAAATGGCCAGCGAATTGGCCAAAACGGGGAAAAAGGGGGTTGCTGTTCCTTCTTTTTTTTTCCTCTCATTTTTTTTTTTAGGAAACTGGCCATGTAAACTGGCCAAGTGGAGGAGCAAGCGAGAGAGAGAGAGAAAAAGAGAGAGGTAACAAAACCGGTAGCTCCACTTTAATGAGCGCCAAACGCAAAAAAAAAACAAAGAAAACAAAGGAAAACACTAAAAGAAATAGGGTATTCCAAAAAGGGGGGTATGCTCCATGAACCAGGCTTGTGGTGGTCCTCCTTTTGGGATTTATTACATGAACAACACTAATAGATGATATATGCCATCAAACATTTTGTAGACGGCACTGTGGTGATCAATATGTGATCAAAGAATAAATGGTTTTTGCTCCTCCTCCCTCCGTTCACATCCTGATAGTTCCTGCTAGTTCCTGATTGTATTCCTTAGCCTTCTTTTGAATTTTATTAATCATTTTGCTGCTGGCTTACTACTACATCAGCGGAGTGATCAGAAAATTAGCACCTTGAGGAACTCTCATACGATGTATAACATTGCGCATTGTCTCCCTCAGTTCGTGGGTCTTCTGGCGTGGATACAGCAAATCAGCATGCTGAAAGGCACGATCCAGTATGGGATCCTCTGGTCTCACTGGCCGAACCCTGTTCCTATCGAGCGGTGAAACCATTTTTACGCAGCAATTTTTATATTCGTAAAAAGTTTAAGTGAAATTTTGAGAAAAACTTTGAAATATGTAAAATCACTAGAAAATAAAAACTTTTGGTTTTTTTGAAAATATCTGGAGAGCTAGTTGTGAACCCGAGAAAATCTATGATTTTTGTGACTACACCTAAGATGAAATGTAGCATATAGAGTTTGAAATCAGATTCACCGACTACTGCTTGAGTTAATTATCCAAATTGTAGCTTAATCAAGATCCAGGGATACCTAGATCTGTTGATTTTAAGAAATTTGGCTTGTAACTTAATAAGTAAAGGTTGGAAAATCAAGAATTCTTTAATTATTTCTTTAGATACAACCTCTTTATATTTTTCAGTCCTTAATCTTAAAGATGTTTGATTGTAATCGCCTTCAAAATGAATTTCTTATTAAATTTCTTATTATTAAACATTAATTTTAAATGAAGTCTCTTTTAAGGTAAATTTCTAATTACTTTTCATATTATTGTTAATAATATTTACTTAAAAATTATAATATTACGAATTATTATTATATATTATAATTAACTAGCTTCTCACTAACTTCAAACATTTAATTGTAAGCTTTTAGACGCTTTTTGATTATTAAAAACAGCAGATATTGTAAATCTATAAAAATATTAACCTCAAATAATTATACATAATGTATTATATATTTTTTATAAATTGTATTGTTCTATTAATATATTTTAGACACATTCTAGAAGAATTCTAGGCCTTTTGTTTATTTATTTAAAATACTTAAATGTTCCTAACATATTATATTATTAATTTATTATAATATTACCTACCATTTTGTGCTTCCAACTGTACAGGGTAAACCCCTATTCAAACTTCCATCAAAATCAAACCTCTGCCAACTTCTATGCTCCCCGCATTAATTACTTTCTTGGAAAACACGCTCGCCATTTTTGTTGGCTGGGTCAGAGGGGGCCAAACCCCAGCTCCAGGGAAATTGTACAAGTAATTTCCATTTGGCTTGGACTTTTTTCTTGTTTTTTTTTTTATATTTTGCGACTGCCCCAAAAGTTTCGCCTTCTCTTTCTTAATCGTCAAACAATTTGCAAATCGCATGCAATTTACCTTCTGACTTTTCCTCCTGCTCCTCCTTGGCCACTCCTCCCTCCTTTCCCCTCCCCCCCTTTCCAGCTGGCTTGTTACTGCCTTCGTGTTGTTGCATTTCCTGTCGCCAGCACGGATCCCCGTTTTCCACGCCCCTGGGTTCCCGCATACGTTTTGTATATTACATGACCATTAATGAACTGCTCCAATTATAGAGAGCGCGGAGAAAAATTACAGAAAAAAAGAAGAAAAATAATGTATATATATATGTGTGGGGAATAAAACATACCGCCATATCTCGATTTCCATATGCCACGTCCTTGGTGGAGAGGAGGCGCCTTGGTCATTTAAATTGTTGTTTTGCATGTGAACTCGACATTTTCCACACCTTTTAATTGACGGGCCCAGCGAATCCACGAATCGACGACGAATGGCAAACGAGCGATGCCCAAGGGAAATGGTGAGGGAAATCGCGCTGGGAAATGCGAGGGGAAATGGGAAAATGGCCAAGCGGAAAGCGCCAGGCAGCCCCCCGGTGCAATTTCTGTGACTTTCCGCCAAGTTTCCGCCGCCAACTGGGCCACCAGTCGATTGAATTGTCAGCGGAACCACGTGGATCCGATGGATCCAATGGATCTGATGACTCCATTGCGTATCTGTATCTTTATGGAACACCTTCACTGTCACTGCAGTCTGTCATTAAAGCCAGGCACAAGAAATTCTAGGAGGGAAATCATTTTAAAAAGAAAAAACTAGAGTTTACTATCTAAAATCTTTTTTGTATGAAATATAAGTTTATTTTAAGCAAAGTTTGGTATATTTATTTATTTATTTGTACACTGTTTACTTAATTCTAAATTAAGCAACAGGAAAATAATCAGTCATAGCTACTAAAGGCTTTCGGCTGCATGAGATTTCATAATATTACCAAATTTTTGTATATATTATCATTGATAGAACACTTTTATTTTGAAAAGTATATTTTTGGGTAATTAGATTCTATAATTATATTTTTTTATATATAATTTTATATATTATATATTATATTTTTTCCCTTAAGAAAGCTAAAAGTGATTGAGTTCGGAGATTTTAAATATTTCTCTGAAAAAGGTTTGATATAATTAAATTTGTTTATCTTTTAACTATAATGGTTCTGAAATCTAACAAAGGTTAATAGATTTAAGCCAATTAAATATATTTTTATATATACTATTATTATTATTATATACTATTATTATTTAGTTTCCTTAACCTTTTTGTTTTATTAAATCTTTGTTACTGAATTCTGTTTTTACAAAGTTTAGCAAAGCTTTTTAAGAAAAGAGTTCTTTTAAAATGTATATTAGGAAACTAATGATTCTAAAAATACTAAAATCAGTTAATTTTTGGAAAATATTTTGCTTTAACCAGAATGTTTTATATTCTAGGTTTTCTAGTATATGATAGATCGATTATACAAAGCAAAGATTAAAAATTATGAAGAATATTTCTATATATTGTGTTAATTACTTCATTTAATTATTTAAAATAATATTTACATTTATTTTTACAATCAGAAGACCTTCCTATCTCTATTTATCTCCCTCTCTCAATATTATTTGATTAATTGAAATAAAAATAAGATTATGTAAGTAAAATATACAGTGGCAAGTTATCCCAACCATTGGCACTCAATCAGGCTGCCAGTTTCCGATCCGATCTGTGATCCGATCTGAGACGCATTCCATCACGTAATCGGGGAGGAGATGGCCAGGCCACGATTTGCACCTGCGTGCCGGAATCGGAATCGGAGGGGCGCTGTCTTTGGGATATCGCTGGAATTGGCCGAAATACAGAGTCGTGGCTAAGAGCGAACTAACGGTTAGCGAGCCATTTCGCAGGTAACTTAATGCCAGAGCCGCAAGCAAAATTGCGGATTCGTAATTGAGCTTATTATTATTTTTTTGTTGTTTTTGTTGTTTTTGTGTGTGTTTTTTGAGCAGCTTTCTTTTCCCTCGAAATGACGCATTTTGTCCGGCCAACAAAAATGGCAAAATGGCAACAATCCAGAATGAGACGGGGCTAACGCTCGCCGAGGGAGATGGCTAGAGCGGCGTTTTGCGATTGGATTGGATTGGATTGGACTGGAGGAAAAAAGCCAACGAAACCGGACCCACAACAGCAACAGCAGCAGCAACAGCAGCAACATGCACACCAGCAACATGCAGCACCAGCAGCAGCAGCGGCAGCGGCAACAACACGCGGACAACGCCTTCCAACGTGACTGATTGCCACTTGGCACGCAAGCCAAATGCTGTTGCCAAAGTTACTGCAGTCAGTTTTCGAGGCCCCCCCCTTTACTTATTTTTTTTTTGTTCGACGCACGCCCCTCTCCTGAACCCCCAACCCCTCCTTGAGACCCTACATAAACGCCGCCATATTGCGCCAAAAGCAATGGCCGTCAAAAGCTGGCCGCTCTGTTGTTGTTGTTGTTGTTGCTGTTATTTACCATTTTGTGCGTGTGTGCTGCGTTTTATTTGCTGCTGGCATGCGAACGTGTCCCCCTGCCCCGCCCTGTTCTGTCCTGCCCCCTTGGGTTACCCCCTTCCCAGAAAACTGGTTACTGTCTTGCTCGTCGTAGTCATCGTCCCTGGTTTTGTTGTCTGTTAGATGCCACAGCCAAGCGCGAGAGAGAGATGATTGACTTCTGTTGTTACACTTTAAGCAGCAGCCATTGCCGCCGTTGGTAGCCTTACCAAGATGTACTTCACTGTACTGTGCGATATACGTGACTTTCGCAGAAGGTTTGATATTGTGGGGAGAAGGTTTTGACAAGAAACAAAGGATTTATTAAATATTTTCCAAGAAAATAATTGTTTAAATATATTTAAAATAATTTTATAATAGTTTTTAGTCGTATACAATCTGAAAAATATATATTTCTGCTTTAATTTTGTTGCCAAGAATCTTAAATATATGTTTATTATAAAGGAATATTTATTTAAGCCACTTCTTTGCTTATTTTTGACTGTCAATTAAATGTATTTCAAGATTAATTCAAAAGAATAAGTATTCAACATTTTTATACATTTATTTTATGCTTAAGAGACTTCCTTAATCATTTATCTGTAAATGTTAGGTACTGTATATTTCAATATATATTTTAAAATAGAGAAAATTCTATTAAAAAGTTCTAGAACCTACAGGTCCTAAAGCAGTTCCATAAAGCATTTCTTTCTGTTGTTCCTATTTCTAATTTTAATAATAATATTTACTTAGAGAAATACAAATTAATAAAACAAATAAATACTTTAAAATATGGGAAATTCTTAAGACAGAAACCTTTTTAACTGATTTTAGCTACAATTTTCTAGCTTTTCAAAAAGTTCTAGAACCTACAGGTCCTAAAGCAGTTCCATAAAGCATTTATTTCTCTTAATTCTATCTCTAATTTTAATAATACTATTTACTTAGAGAAATATAAATTAATAAAACAATAAAATAAATATTTTTGGTATCTTTTCTGTACTTTATTTAATTCTATTTCTACTCTGTATTTTTGTTTCGTAAATCCCCTTCGTAATTCCACAATATAAATCCCAAAAAGGCCTTAGAATAATGAAGTTTCTTATTCTTCCCACCAATGTCTAGCTTAAAACTAATTCTAGAATTTCTCAATTTCCCCAGAGTATATCTAAATTCGACTTGATGCTGCAAAAAAAGGTTTCTCCCCTTCAGGAACTTGGACTTTTTGTCTCTGCCCCGATGATTCCTGCTAAAGTCTGAAAACTACGAGGCTGGCTTTTCAGCCGTTGTGTTGTTATTGTAATTTTATGATAATTTGCGGAATTTTGTTTGCTGCCGTTGAGCGTGATTACAAGCATTGGATGTTGGCCATCGGCCTGGCTTTTTGGCCCGGAGGCTCTCCTCCGAGTACCAGGTTCTTCCCAGTTGCAGTTTCCAGGCTGCGGGCCATCGAAGGTTGTGGCCATCGAGCATTGTTATTAGGCGCATCTTATCGACAGGAAGCGATCATCGCACATTGGAATGGCTTCGGGTTGGGTTTTTCCCCTCCAAGAAGCTCCTTCAATGCACTGAGAATTTAATTTAAAGTCAACTAGAAGAGGTTTTTTGGTAAAAATTTATAGATTTCAGTATTAATATTCATTTTATTTTAGAAATTAAAGAGTTGGAAGCACATAAATTATTCCAAATGGAGCAGAAATTATATATAAAATTTCTCTTAATTTTTCTAGCAAATCTTTATACTTTTAGACTTAATTTTTAATCAATTTCAATCTCAAAATTTTCTCTTTGTGTACCCTATGCCCCTCTGGTAACCTCATCCCGCTTTTTTATGACCGCCTGTGATTGCCGGTGGTGCACTTGTTGTTGTTGGATTGCTGCCGTTGCCATTTGCAGTTGCTTATTAAATGGATTTCGTCGTGTTATTAACTTCTCTGGCATTCGTGGAAATTGTTACTTATGCGGCAACTGGTTGTAGTTTTTGTAGTTGTTGTTGTTGTTGTTGTTGTGGCAGTGCTACTGCATTACAGTGATACTCGCACTCGTATCTGGGCAATTTTAATTTTACATTTTTGTACGTTTTTTTTTTGCTGTTCATTTCCCATTTTTACCATTTTCCCCCCGTATTTTCCATTTGGCATTGTTCGTGCTCGAGCAATCGGCGAGGAGATATGCGTCCAACTGGGCCACCAGATGCCGAATGCATTTAGTGGCAATGCCAACCAACTCCCAGCTCCCCCGCCAAAGTGTGAATAAATGCATATTAATGTTAATTATTTATCATTAGCCGGCTTAGGCCAAGTAATTGCTGGCCCGAGAGTTTCCCTTTTTTTTTTTGTTTTTGTTTCGCAGCTGAAAATGAGTTAGCAGAGATAGAGACATTAGATTTGGACCAAAAGATATGGTAAAAATCACAGAGGAAAGTTGCAACTTAATATTGTAGATATCTAGATTTTTGTTTTGTTGTTAAAGTGAGTGAATTTCGTAAATTGGAATAGATATGAATTTGTATTTAAAAAGCAAAGAAATATAATATTTTTAAGGATAATTTGATAATAAATTCTTTTTTTCCTGAAGCTACACATAAACCTTAAAATTGATAACTGAAAAAATATATTTAATTTGTATTTAACCTTAAAAAAATCTATAATTTCAAGTGAAAAGTATAAAAATTATAAATTTCAACAAATCTCTTTGTAATCTCTTTGTAATTAACATAAAAAAATTAAGCATTTCAAGTGAAAAGCATACAAATTATAAATTTCAACAAATCTCTTCTCTTTAAAGCCCCAAAAAATGTTTATTACATGAGAAAATAAGTTAAAAAACTCCTTTAAAAATAGATCCTTTGATCATACCAATTAATAGATTTTTAAATAAATATTTGTATATCCATCTAATGATTATCTCTCTTTAAAGCCCCAAAAAGTGTTTATTACATGAGAAAATAACTTAAAAAACTCTTTAAAAAATAGATCCTTTGATCAGACTAATTAATAGATTAATAGATCTAATGATATATTAGCTATAATCTCTATTTATAGCAGGTTTCTCTCTGATATTTCCCTCTTATCAAACACCTTTTATTTATTTGTTTATATACTTTGTTCTCGAAACTTTCCCATTATGACAGCCACAGTTGATCAATCACTTGGACTTCTGGCTCTTGACTCTACTTGAATGAAATTACTTGGAATTACCCTGAAGGAGTACCTAGGTCCTAGCACGTGCTTCTCCCCCCTCCCTCTCCAAAGGTAATCAATCTTTCAATTACTCAAACAGCGCGCGAAAATTACGATTTTCATTCGAGGCACTCGATAATAATTTTCAATTTGAAAAATCTCAAATCAAATTATTCGCCAAACTGGCAACTGTTTTGAGAGGCAGCTGCAGCAAGGACGACAGGATGCTTGAAAAACGATACTCGACTCGACTCGGGTTTTTGTATAGCGATAATTATATAGTGCGTCGATCCAGCGCCCAGATTTCCTCAACCGATTGGCGGCGATCCATCAAGCCGAATCAGGGACACAGCGGCTTCCGCTCGCCAGGATGCGGCTGGGACAAAGCTCTCGGAATGTCCTGGCACCCCGGGCTGCTGTTCTGCTGCATTCTCTTCGATTTGGTGCGAGATTTGGGTGCTGTGAAAGCGTTTCCGGCTGCCGGGGCTCTGTAATTATATTAGTGCGCAATGAGTATGGCCCCGAAAAAAGGGTGCATAACACGAGCTACAGTGAGTCCTTTGAAAGTTGAAAGTTGTGCGCAGAGAGTCCTGCGTAATTACAACAAATCGCAGACGGCGTTCATAGATTTCTAGACTTTACACGTGTAGAAATTGGAGAAAGGGGATCGGAAAAGAAGCTATTTAAATTGTTTAAAAATAATAGTAACTATAAATAATTAAAGAAAGTATCAGAAAAATAATTGGGTTTCATTTTAAGCTTAAATTGTGTAGGAAATATATTAATTTAAATTTGGAAATTACATTTGTAAAACAGGATTTAATTATTCCAACTAAAAAAAAGATAAATATAAATAGTTTAAATATTTTATTTGACAACCAAACAATATACAACTATTAAATTATAACATTAAACGATTTTCCATAGAATCTCCTATAGCTTCCCCTTTAAAATTAAGATAAATATGAAAAGGATTTCCAATGACCGTAAAATCGAAAGCATTAACCCAAATCAAAAGCGAAATCCTTGATTTTCTAACAGTGCATTATATTTGCCTTTGGTTTTCGCACACTTCCGGTTTGACATGTGACAGGCAGCGTGTCCTTGCCCTTTCCCCCCTCCCTTCATGGCCATGTGCTGAGTGGGCGTGTCACGCCCGCCCGTCAAATGAATCGCTGCCTCCTGCTCCTCCTCATTCCCCCCTCACCTCTTGATTTTTGAATGCAAAAACAAAAAAAAAAAAAAGCAAAGGAAAATATAATAAAAACTCGCGCCAGAAATGGGCCGGCTGTCGAAGGTCCTGGCCAACATTTGGGGGGCGTGGCTGCACCAGGCACCAGGCAGCATTCCGCCGGGTTTTGCACCTCTGCTTCTGCTGCTGCTGCTGGTCCTGCTTCCTGCTCCTGTTATCCCGCTGCATTGCTGCCGAAGGATGCAGGAGCTCGCGTTTGTCGCTCGTCGCACAATTGGCACGCCCGTCCCGCCTCCGCGCCGCCTCCTCGTTGCCCTTCTCTGCTTTTCCTTTGCTTCTCCAGCTCTTTTGATCCCGTTCCTCCCAGCATTCGGGAGTGTCCTTTGTTCCGGCCAGGTTCTGTGCCTGCACAGTCCAAAAAATTGGCAACGAAACTGTTAATTAATGTTTGGAATTTTCTAGAGATTTTACATCAAGTTGAAGCCACGAAAAATATATTTATTTGTTTTAAAATATAATAAAAAAGTTAAAAGAAATTATTTTAAGGCTTTCAAATAATTCTAAGCTTGAGGAAATATTAATATTTATCTTTAAATGTAATAAAAAATTTAAAAGAAATTATTTTAAGACTTTAAAATAATTCTAAACTTGAAGAAAAAATAATACATTGAATTTTCCAAGGGTTTTCCTGTAGCTATGCTAATATTTAATGAATATTCATCTCCTTTTCTCTGGCTTCTCTTTGCATTTAAAAATAAAACTTATATATCTACATTTTATATATAATATTTTCCTCAGTGTACCCACACACACAATTGCACTCTCCAAAAAGGGCAGGACGTCGAAACGTTCCATGGAACGTGTCAACCTAATCAGCTGCGCGTTGTCCTCGTAATCCTTTTTGTGCATATTCAAAATGTGCTGCTTTTGCTGCTGCTGCTGCACCACCGCCCCGCCCTCGAAAAGAGGGCGTGTCCCCATGGCTGCGTAATTGTGTGGGCGCTGATATACTTAAAAATGTTTTGCTGGTAAATCCATTTGCCAATCTCTAACAGGATTCCCATTTGCCTATGTATATGCAGCTAATCCCAAGACCAGAGCGAGGGTGGGGCCCCGGGTTATGACAGCCTAATGGGAGAAGGCTTAAGGGGATTCCCCCTTAGCTCTTTTAATCTTCTACGAATTGGTTTTGTGGTCAAATCAATTGACAGGCTTAGGCCATTAACTTTGAGTGGTAAGTTTACCAAGAAAATCGAGAACAATCTAGGAGAAGGGTTTCTGCAATTAATTTTAATTCTTTTTTAAACCGATGAAAGGTGTTTAATATTTTTCTTGAAATTTTGTATAGGAAAATACAAGATTTTGTTTGATTTTATTTAATTGTGAAACATTTGTTGGGCCATTTGTTAATAAACCTTAAATATACCTTAGTCCTATTAACCATACTTATATTTAATATATTTTTGGTATAAATATATAAACTAAACATATATCCATTAAATATATTAATATTCCTAAGATATATTATTATTTTCCACAAAATATCTTGAGGAATTATTTTAGTAATATTCTATAAGGTGTAAGTACTTTTAATAAATTGTAGTATTTTCTTTAAATAAGTTTTTTAATGTGCTTAAAATCTTATTATATCTTATATCTTATATCCTATTTTTAAATATTAAATATTCGAAGGATCAGGAACCTAACACAACTTATTTGTATAGTTTATGGTTTTATACAGACCAAAGAAGCGAATTTATTTTAATATATAGTCTAAAAATCATTTATTATAAGTTTTAATGTTGATTAACTTGAAAGCTTTTTAACTAAACATTTCAATATAAATATAAACATATGAATGAAATAAAAACAGAAATATTTGACTTATAGAATTTTTAATTAAGCAATAAATAAGTAGAATACTTAAACCTCATCACCCGCATCATCTTCCATAATTTAGCTCTCTTAGAGATCATTAACTTTCAACTTGTTAAAGATGACGTCTGAAATTACCACAAATTCTATCTCAAAGACGTGCCTCGAATACTCTCGATAGATATCATATTTTTTTGCCATATTGTTGGCCATCTGGGCAACAAGATCTTCCCCCTTTGGCCCGGCATCGATTTGAACGGAGCGGCATTTGGGCCAAGTTTTTTTTTTTTTTCTCTAGCCAATAGCTCCGTGTCGTGGCCTGTACTTATCACAATTACACGGTGGCGAGTTGCCAGTTGCCAGTTGCTGTAATGCCCCATGGAGTGGGGCACGTTGCACTGAAAAGTGCGTGCACAAAAAGTGGAAAAAAAAATACTCGTAACAAAAAAAAAAGAAGAAAAGAATTAATAAAAAGGGTTGCCAGGTGCGTGACTGCGGCGAGATGAGGATGAAAATGCGGCTTCTGCTCGTTGACGTTGACGTTTTTCCCCTTGCACGCATGTATATAGTACTATATAGTACTATATATATATCGAGCAATGCGTTTTTCAATTTGCAGTTAAATGGCAGTTAGAAAAGTGCACGCAAACCACGAGATACTCCCGTTTTTTGACTTCTCCGTTGACCGCAAAAAGCCGATTACCAAGGTCTATCGAGCATATAAAAAATAAAGGGGGAAAATGAAAGAAAAATGGAGGGAAATTTGGTGGGAAAAAAGGGGGAGACAGATGGCCAAACAGATTGGTGGCCAAGAAAAAGAAACCCGGCTAAGTGAAGCCAATCGGCAGTCGGTTTTGGCCACAACAAACAATCGTTGGCTAAGGCCGAAAAAAAAATAGAGGGTTAAACATGTTGCCCTCTCTCTCTGACTCAGCCCTCTCTCTCTCTCTCTCCCTCGCACAGTGTCTCCAACTATGCGTATCATCCATGGGACATGGTCGGAATAATACTCGTAAAAATAGATATATAAACTGATTATTAACTTTAACCGCGTAATTACAGGAGAAGGCGGTCCGTGGGCGTAACACTCGTTCCGTTGACAGTTTTTTTATTATTTTTTTCAGTCAGCCATTGTCGTATATATATATCTATATCTATATGAAAGTCAGCCCATTGTCCCCACTCGCATTTTTCACATTTTCCATTATAATTTTTCATTCTTTACCATCATCTTTTTTTTCTTCATTATTCGTACGTAATCACATACGACGAGCAATGTTTATTTAATTTTTGCTCATTGTTGTCTGTTTACTATTTTTTTTGTTGTTGTATTTTGTGGCTGTCGCTGTAATATAATCAGGGGGCCGGGTTACGCCCACTTTGGTCAGCGTTTTGTCGAACATTTTGCACAAAACGTTTAATTTTTTGTATATATATTTATTTCTTTTTTTTTTTTTTTGTTGCTGCCCATTTCCTTTGTTATTTCGATTTGTTGTTACCTTTTTTCGCGATGTTTGTGCAAATTATATGTTGTAAACAAATCACACAAAAAGCCATTTAAACGAGGGAGAAGGGGTAGTACTTAAAGGTATAACCAAACCTCTAATCACACGACTACGAGAGTTACAAAAATTAAATAATAATAAGTTGTATTTATTATTAATTCGAATTTTTTTTGTATAATGTTTTAGCTTTAGGTTAAAGAATTATTAAGATGGTTTATCTTGAAGAAACTTACTTAGTTTTTCAAGCTGAAATGAAAGGGGAAGCTATTCATCATGAAATAGGTAATTTTTTAAAATTAAACTTACTTTTTTTTTTGCTGATAAAACAATACAGAAAGGTTTTCCTAAGGAAATTGTCACTATTTATTGTTTATAAACATTTAAAGTTAATTTTTAGCAGCTACAGCTTAAAAGCAAGTATGTAAGAAATATAAAAAACTTTAACAATTTTATAATAAATATTTAAGTGAATTTAACTATAATTGGATTAAAGTAATTAATGGAATCTTTATGTTATAAAGTATATTATTCTAAAATGCTAATCCTACTAACATTAAATTGTGGCAATAACATATCATGACTTAAGAAAGTATTTATTGTTTTATTAAAAACAATAAATTAAATAGAAATTGTTGAATTATTTTAAAGAATATTTTATTGTATTAAAATCACAATGCCAGCCTTTCTTGCAGCTTTCCTTGTGTGCTTTAAAATTAGTTCTGCATTAAATTCGATAAATATTAATGCTTAACCCTAATAAAACCACATTTTAAACAATTTCATTTCATGCTTTGGGTATTTCTTTAATTCATATTTTTAAAACTTAGGAACTCTAAGAAAAAACTTTATAGAATTGTACAGAAATTATAGAACTTCTTAGGAATTGTGGTAACTTTTTGATAAAATTTATAAAAGTGTTACAAATTCTTAAAAATTATTTTAAGCTTCTTCCATTTAATTTACAAAAATTCTACACCATATATTTTAATAAATAATAATAAATTTTAATATATAATAAATAAAAATAATTAAATAATTATATAGAAACGTTAGAACTTCTTTAGAATTGTTTTAACTTTTTGGTACAATTTATTTAAAAATTTTGTTTTAGATGGAAGAAGCTTAAAACTAATTTTAAGAATTTCTAACACTTCTAGAAATTTTTAAAAATAGTTTTAAGCTTCTTCCATGTATTAAAACAATTTTTAAGAAATTCTAACGCTTCTAGAAATTCTTGAAAATTGTTTTAAGCTTCTTCCATGTAATTTAAAAAAAATTCTTCACCATTTTTTCTATTTATTTATGCACACATTAATTAAGCTTAATTGTTTCCAAAACTTTTAGGCCACTCAGTCAATTGCTGATTGCTCTACCGTACTCTGCTCAAAATCGAATTATGAATTATAATATATATATTCAAATATACATTTTTATATATATGACAAATATCTAGGGGAGGGGAACCTACGGTTCAGTGGAGTGTTCATAATGCGGCGGGGCATTCAGAGGAAGTCGCCCGAAAAACGCGTATATGCATAAGTGCCAATTGTGCTGAAAGTTTGTTAAGCAATTAAAAAGTTTGACAAAACACGACGAAATTAACGCACAAACACATCAGGCGCGATTTTCAATTTAAAGTTTTTTTTATTATTTTATTTTTATTTACCCCCAGCCTCTGGTATATCGTTTTTGTTTTGTTTTGCATGGGTTTTGTGCAGCAGCAGCAGAACTTTCAATATGTGGGGACCACATGCTGTGCCTGCTCCTTTGTTGATTGAAATCCCCTGGCCAGGACACTCTTCTGCGGTTAGCCAGAGGGGAGAATGGTAGAGGGGATCGACATCGGAAGCAGGATCGGTTGCGAGGATCGGTTGCAAGGATGCAGCATCATGCCAACTGCAATCTGGCCGATCGATTCATCGATCGATCAGACAAATGCCAAGCCAGGACACAGCGACCGAAAGGTGACAGCCATTATCATCGTTTATGGGGATTTACGAGCCTCTGAGCCATTGTGTAGTGAGAACTACGGGAAAATTAGATAAAAGGAGGAAAACCTTGAGGAACCCCTGAAAGTTGTCACTGTGAAAATTTGTCAGCGCATGTCGCGTAATTAGAAGGCCGAGCACACACACACACAACAGCAGCAGAGAGAGGAAAGTGACAAAATGTAAACTGAGAGAAAAAATGGTGTCTTATATAAATGATTAATTGGTATATTTATTTGTTAGAGAAAAAACTTGTACTTTAAAAGTAGATTAATTTATGGAAAGACTTGATCAAACTTACAAATTATTTATGTCAAACCTTTATAAAATCTGCATTTGAATATTTATAACGTACTTCTAGCCTAGTTTACATTTTATAGATCTTTTTTAGGGTCTAAAATAAAAGGTATACTTTATTTATTACATGTAATATTTATTTTTAATTGGTAAATTTATTTGTTACAGGAAAAAACGTATATTTTATGGAATGCTTTTATAGAAATTAATGAAATGCCTTTATAAAACTGACAAATTATTTATAAAATCTACATTTGAATATTTAAAGCGTACTTCTAACCTAGCCTACATTTTATAGATCCTTTTCTGGGGCTACAATAAAAGGTATACTTTATTTATTTTATACTTTATATACTTTATATATTTTGTTATTAATATTTCTATTAATTTCCCATTTTTTCCAAGTGTGACAAATCAGTAAGAAGGGATAGCTGGCTGCGTAATGTTAAATGGGAAATGGAAAATGGCAAATGGGAGAATTTCCTTTAATTGATAAATTGTGTCGCATGCTGCGTTGTCCTCGACTCCGACCGCATGGCCATTGTCCGCAATCCGGATTGCCGACTCGAACTCCAAACTCCGGACGAGGATGGTGACGAGGACTAGGACGAGAACGAGGACGAGGGGACGGCGAACCCGGGCCGCATTGTCAGTTGCGTAAAGTTGACATTTATGCGTGTTATTGTCCGCTTGTAAAAGTGAGCGTATCAATTACTTGGGCAAACAATCGACTCGAAGCCTTCAAAAGGACTTTGACTCCTGTGCGAGTTTCCCTTTTCAATTGTTATCGATGGCTGATGTCCTGTGGCCAGTGTTGAACTTTTTTTCTGTGCCTCTCTGGGTTTCCTTTTCTTTTCTTTTTTTTCCTGGCCAATTTATGGCACGTCCTTTGTGCCTAGAGAAGAATCTGTGGCTCCTTTTTTTTTTGTTGTGTTTTATTTTATTTTTTTGCCAACCGGTAACTACTTCCTGGAAGTCTCTATTAACCCGAAGACTAGCAGGCGGCTCCTTTGAGGAACTGGGGCGAAAATAGTACAAGGAGCAGAGGGGCTTGAATGGAACCCCAAACAACAGACTTTGCACTTCACCAACGTAAGCAGCAGCAACAATTAATGGAAAATTGCCCACATGACCGACCGGGCTATTGAGTTAACAATTTCAATTCCAATTCCCAATCGAATCGAGCCAAGCCCAACCAAAGTCTGGGGCAAATATATCCATAAATATATGAATACAGTTGGGGGCAGGGAGTTAGTAAGATTGTTTCATTGATTTTTTAAGAATTATTTTACAGAAACATAAGGAACATAAGATATTTCAGCTTTTAAGATTATATTAAATATTTGTACATATTTGTTTACAATCCTTTAAGAATTTCTGTATAGTTTCCTATATTTTTTATTCATATTATGTAGAATACTATAATATTTTATATTTAAAATTATTGTATTTATATTATACAATGTGGTTTGTCAGAAATTTGCATAGAAGAATATTTGGAAAGGTCTTAAATACCATAAGCCTTTAAATTTTCACAGAAGAACCTTTTAAAAGAACTTAAAAACCATAAACCTTTAATAAAAAATTCTAACAGTATAAATCTCTTCAGTATTCCTCCCTCTACATAATATATTTTAAGTATTTAACCTTTTCTGATTTTTCTAAAATTTTTCCCAAGCCCTGGCACTATTATTTCTGTCACCTCTGTGCACATGTGGATAGAATTAGATACTTTGAGACTTGGTTACCCGCTCGCACACGGGGACATTTGCTTGGCGGCCTTTGGAAAATTGCAAGGCGAATCGAAACGAATCGAAATCAACTCAAATCGAATCGAAACGAATCGAATTCCATTTAACTACCACTAGTGCACACGCAAAACGCCAATTGCTGATCATTTTCTAATTAAATCATTAAACTTAATAACCACTTGTCTTAGAAACGAGTGCCTGACCAGAATGCCAAAGCCATGAGTTGCCAGTTTTGCAAGGAGAAAGAGAGAGAGTCAGATTTGGAGAGAGAGGGAGTTAGAGGGGGGGAAATAAACATCCGAAGGGGTTGTTGGTAGAAGGACATTGGCCACGGGAGACCAGGTAGCGCCACTTCCTTCTCTCCTTCTTCCCACGGATACCAGCATAATGCTAAACGGATTATGTCAAATTGCGTAAATGTCACCCAGGGTTCCCTTTCCTTTCGGAGGCCCAGTGACTGGCAAATACAATTACCAGATTTTCAGACCAGCTCTTGTCATGATTTTCAGGATTTTCTTTAAAATTAGCTGGCGCACAGATTTCCGTCGCAAATTATTCTGCTCGAACGGCTCTCGACAAATGATTTTCATTAGGTTTTTTCAAGGGGGTTTCGAGGAGAGAGGGGAAAAGAGCTAGAGGTGAGCAATTTTGCTACTCAAAAGCTTAAAAAAGCAAAAGAAAATATTATTTTCATTAGTTTCTCCTTAAAATTGTTTATGTTTTCAGTAAATTTGAGGATTTTTCTGTACATTTCTTTAAGAAATTTCATTTGTTTGCTTAGATTTAATAATTTTTCAGCTTAAAAATTAACATTAATGATTTAAATAGCTTTTAGTACTTTTAAGCTTGCTGTTAAATATACTTTGATTTAAATAAATATTTTCTACATTAAGTTTGTAACGTAAAAAGCCGAGTATTAATTTTTATAACTTAGAAATCCCCTTTAAAAGTATTTTTTCGACTTATTTAAAAGACCTTTCTCCTGTACATTTTGGCACTTTACAAATCAGTTGGGCGTTCCGGATTTTTGAAGACGGATTCTTTCCCTAGTTACTTGTATCCTGGAGAGTCCTGTGGGCAAATTGTTGCACACACTTCTGTTTACGTAAGCAGACCGCTGACTGCTGCATCGGCACGCGATGCGATGTGGAACCCACACATCTGTTGACACAACAGCACACACTTTGCCGGGAGACAACTGGCGATAGTTCCCAGGTTTTTTTTACTGGAGGAGTAAAAACTTTTGCAGCTCTATAATTTCCTTTATAATTTCCCAGCGAGGCACACAGCGAACCCAAAAGGAAACGGAATAATAAGACTAGACTAGTGTTCGTATAATTATAAATGTCCTCCAATTGTGGCACATTTTTTTATTGTGGCACCTCGTTAAAACCCATCGAAACCTGCTGAATAATTGACAATGTGTCCTGATGTGTCCTGCTGTTGCTGCTGCTGCTGATGTGCTGGTGCGAAAGGCATGTGTGCTATAATTTACATTTTCCCAGGACTCTGTGATCTACAAAAGGGTATTTGGGGTTATTTGGGTGAAAAGAGATTCGATAAAAGTTAAGTAATGTTATTATTAAATAAAGAAACAATAGAGAATATATTTAAAATTTAATTTATAATATATTTAAGCTAATTTATTTATGTTTTTATTTATTTAAAATGTTAGGAATAATATATAAATATTTATTTATTAATTTATTGTATTGTATTTATATTTAAAAGTTTACTTTGTTGATTCATTATGGAAAATATGATTCTATAATTTAATTAAAGGAATTATTGGTTAATTTAAAATGATAAAATATATATAATATACAGTGGAACATATATACCGGTTGTGATTTTTTTACATTAAAAAGAAATAATATTTTTTGGGTTGTGGGAACATCAAATATATTTATTTGTCTTTAATTTATGTTTTGGCTGTTATTAAAATAAATAAATTAATTAAAGGTGGCTAAGTTTCTGTAGAAATATTATTGTCTTTATTTTTTTAAGGCAAATACATATTTTAAGCTTTTTATTTTGTTAGAAAAATAAAGAAATTGTAGACTTTTCTTGCCTGAAATCAAAAACCTCCTTTTCAGGGTATCAATGGATTCTCGACTTGCCAGAATTTAATGATTACCACACTTGTTTTATTTACCACTCTCAGTGTTTTTTTTTACAAACTTTTCCTGGCTGTTGGAGTGTAATTGTTGTTGGCCTTAACGAGCTACACGACAGCAGCGTCAAACCGCAAAAACCTCCGTGGGGCAAAAGTATCATGTAAAAACCAAACCAAAACTGAAAAAAAAGAGACAAAAAAATACTAAACTACAAAAAGAAAACTAATTGTAATACCTTTCATTTGAAAAATATTAATTATAAGCCACGGAACTTTTTTTTACAGACAGCTGTGTCGCTGGAGAATTTTTGATCCGTTTTCCGCTTTCCGCTTTTTAGGTTTTAAGGCATTAATTTTAGTTTTTTTTTTTGTAGTTTTTTTTTTTTTTTTGTTTTCACGAATGCAATGTTGACAAGTGGGCGTGACCCGATATGGGAAAAATAAGAGCCAAGGACTGGAATTCGGAACAGGCTGCTAATTGTGAGAATCGGGCAAGTTGTTGTGCCGGTGGAAATCTGATAAAGCCACTGCCATATCCATCCAACATATGTTGCCAGAGTCCTTTTCTTTTTTATTTTTTTTCTCCAGTGAAACCGAAGACTTATATTGGCAAGGAATATGGCACTGAAATCATCATCTAATGTGCGGATGATGGATGATAAGCCGACAAATAGCTCGACACTCTCGCACTTCCTGTGCAATGGTCGGTCTCCTTGAGGTCTCAGTCTCGGTCTCGATCTCGGTCTCAGTATCGGTCTCCCATTTCATCAATGGAAGCTACTATTGCAGCGTGGGAGACAGGATTCGGAGGATCCCAGGGATCGGGACAGGTTCGAGAGCACCCAACGAATCGAATGAATGGAGAGGAGATTCGCCCTGACACACGATACCACTTCAAATGGCACAAAGACTCAGGCCAGTAAGGAGAGAAGGGATAATAACGAGGCTAATAGACGGTATCGAATTTAACTCTAGCAGATAATCATCATCGGGGTAGCAAGCAAGGTAATGGGCTAAGGATACTTGACGCTCGCCCGGCAAGTGTCCTCCGACGAGGTTAAGGAACTCAACTCTGGCTCTCTCTCTCACTCTCTCGTCGCAGCAACTCTTTGTCCGCGTCCTTTGTCCTCCAACCTTGTTGCGTGTTGCGTCCTTCGTCTCCTCTTCCTGCCAGTTGGCTGCAATGAACCGAGCATATCCCAGATCCAATCTGTTGTAATTAAATGCAACTATCTGCCATCGATGGAGGCGCAGCTAGCCAGGATCCCTAATATCCTTTCTGGGATTGCGTGCCGCAATTAAATGGCATTTGGATCCTGCCCCGAAAATATGCGCTCAAATATTTACATACACAGGGGGAAGCCAGAGGGAAAGAAAAAGGGTTCAGGGAATTTATATATATATATTTGTATATATCTCTAAGTGTAATCGGCTCAATTGGCATTAATTATTTACTTACAGTGGAGAAAAGGGGTATGGAAATGGGAATTGAGAAGAAAATAAAGGAAACTGATAATAGGAATTGAAAAACCTATAAATTATTGTTATTTAAAGAAGTTGAATTTATTTTAACTTGATTTTTGTGAGATTTTTACTATCTTTATTTTATTTATAAAGGTTTATAAATGATTAAATTTAAACTACAAAAATCTTACAGATTTTAGAAGATGAAAAGAATCATTATTTATCAGCTTTCTGAATATATCTTGCCTTGGATTATATTTAATTTGTTTTTTAATTAAAAAAAACAATAAAATGTTAATGGGGTTTGTTATATACTTTATTATTTATATTAAATATATATAATTTTCAAAAATAGTTCCGAAAATCAAACAAGAAGATCATAAATTATTTATAAGATGATTTACAATGATTTACAGCTTGCAAAAAAATATGATTTCAATGAAGTTAGATTCTCGAAGCCTTTTTAATTCCGTTTTTCTAATTATCCCCCTTTAAACAGGACCCACTGTACCGCCAGGGTTGAACCTAACCAATCCCAATCCCAACCCTTTCAGAACTTCCGCTGGACGCACGCAGTTCCAAATGATAGGTTCGGCAATTGGAGACGCATTCAAAATTAAATATTACCATTCGCAGAGTTGTTAACGAACTTATTAGGCGGATATACCTTATATATATACTATATATATATATATGAATTTATATATAGAGATAGCTTGGGTATTGATGGGTTATTCTACATTAAATGATTGCCTTATGAGAGACAGCCAGAGGGGGTGGTGCCTTGCCTGGTGCAGCTCAGGTTCGGGTTCGGGTTCGGGCTCTCGGGTTCCGGTTCAGGTCCGGGCTGTGTCATGTGGCCGGGCCAACCGGCTAATTGAGCAATTAGTGGCTAAAAAGGCAACAATTGAGGCCATTTGCTGGGAAAACCTGCGGGGAATTCGTAATGACTGCAAATGAATGGGACAAGTACCTTGCCAGCGCACCTTAAAGGTCGCGTTGAGTCGAGAGAGAAGCTTTTCCCCGGCACCCCAGATGATGAGGTCTTCCACCTTAAGCTTGGTTTCTATCTACAATAACCTGGGTTGGATTGAAAGTAATTTCTTATAAAGCTGATTACCACTTACACCTTATATTATATTTAAATTAGAAGAAATAATTTGAAAAGGTCCTTGGAAATATATTTAAGAGATCGCTGGGGCTTACAAGAAATCTTATAAAAAGCTTAAAGCTGCTTATAATTTTCCTATCTATCACAGAGAGATTACATAGATTTTAAATGAGTTTCAAGATGTGAAATTAATAAATGTTAAGTTATTATATTACAAAAATTGTAATTTAGAATGTTAAAACATTAATTTTTATATCGTCTTTGTGTCATATATCAAAATAATGATATATTTATAATTTCCTTCATTTCTTTGCTTGGTAAAATATTTATAAAAAAATGTTTGTTGAATTAATTAAAAGATTATTTGTTTTTCAATGTGTTTTTAATATATTTTAGGTTTCTAAAGGAATAAAAGGGAACTCCCAACCTCCCTATCTAAGGACACTATGCCACAATTGCATTATCAAGTCGCACGCGACCCCCGAACCTAGAACCACTGGAAAATTACAAAAATAAAATACATAGAATAGAAACCGCAGGACAACAAATGCAATTTGCTTAAATGTTTATTGCAGCCACAACAACACAACATTTGTAATCAAAGGTCGCTTGAAGCCGAAATCGCGTCGACAGTTAATGAGATTAAAACACTCAGCGGGTATCCTTTTCTGGTCGCTTATCCTTGCCCAGCGGGATAGCCGAGAACTGCGCAGTGCCAGACCGCAGACCGCCGCCAGACTGCGAGAGAGAAAATTGAGAAGTCAACAGAAGTCGGATGGAAAATCGGGGAACAAGTACCAACAACCACATAACATAACATACACTCCAAGGAAACGAAGGAAACGTAAGGAATCCAGGGAATCCGTGAAGAGAGCTCGGCATAAATCAGTGCCATAAATTAGTTGGCTTTTAATTACGATTATTATGCTGATAATAGCGCGCATTTAACGCGCGATAAACATAAATAATCGTGTCAAATGCAAACAGATGTCGGAACGGCGATGCTCCAAATAAACTCCAAAAACCTCGCTCGAATCACGGGTCTCCATTCAGTCGAACGACCAAATAACTCAATGATGATGAGAAGGAAATGTTGCGACGATCAGAATGACTTGGAAAAAATATTTATAGAAACTAGAAGATATAATATTTATTATAAATACAATATTACTAAATTAGTATAGAAACTAGAAAATATAATACTTATTATATAATATAATATTACTATAATATTAATATAAAGTCCAAGAAAATGTTTAATATTTTATAAACTTTATAAGGAAGTTATCTTCAACTAAGAAAATGTTTAATATTTTATATACTTTATAAGGAAGTTCTTATCTTTAACTAAGAAAATGTTTAATATTTTATATACTTTATAAGGAAGTTATCTCTTAACTTAGAGTAACTTAGGTAATATTTGCAGGTAGATTTTTTTAATAGCAGACTTTAACCTCTTGAAAATAATACCTACTGTTTAAAAAAATTAATAAATATAAGTCAGAAATTATATATAAATATTTAGTATATTTTTTTATTTACTTTAAATACATTTTCAATTTATAAAATATTATTTTCCCATTTAACTTAGCCTAAACCATATTATTTCTTTATTTATTTACAGGGTATGCAAATATTTACTGTGCGCGTTTCAGTTTTTTGCTTAATGAAAACAATGTGTGAACAAGATTTGTGAACAGGGCCCGGCACGGCGGGGGCGTGGCAACCATTAAAAGATTCTTGAGATGCCATCGGCATCTCTGTCGCTTGTCACCACTCCTCTGAGGGGTTTGGAAGGGGATCCACCAGCAGGCAAGCAAGCAAGATCCCCTTTCTGGCGCCTAACTCTGCTCAAATGTGTGAAAATCATATTTTAATTAAAGTTTGCTGCTAATGATTTTGTCAGCGCCGCAGTGTCGCTCGTTTATCATCCGCCAAACGAGGGTTCCCCTCTCTCTCAGCCTCACCTTTTTCTCCTCTCTGATTTATACTCCTTTCCCACTATATAAGAAGATATATATATATATATATATAGAGAGAGAGAGAGCACACCCATGTCCTTTGCAAGCCGATGCCAAACGCATGTCCTGGCCTTTGTTTTATGTCGCCAGCTATCTCTTTTTTCACCATCGCGCAGTATGGGTTTGTATTTTTCATTATTTTAATTTACAACTTGCTCTGGCGCTCTTTTGAAATCCGACTAGGCAAGGATAACAGCACAGCAGGATGCGGCTACCATGTGACACACAACACCCGGGCAGAAAGGCAGCAGCAGCAACAGCAACAGCAGCAAAACAGGAGTCAAGGATTCAAGGATTCATCTAACGATATTTGAGAGAGTTGCCTCATTTGAATGCCACGCACTTGAGCATCCTTCCAGGAATAAACACTCATACTTTAAGTTGCCTCTTGATTTATGTCCCGAAATTAATCTTTGGTAAGAATTATGCCAGGCTGTGGGACAAATAAAGTGTTTTCTAACAGTTTTTTATTTTATTTATAGCAAGACATTAAATATTAAGCATTTATTAATGTCTTTCTAACTTAATTCAGACTTGAATGAGATTTTAAATATTATATTGAACGTCTATACCTGAAATATAAATTCTTTAATATTTTAATTGGCCAGTAAAACAGTCTAAAATATTTTCTTTATATAATATTGATCAAAAACTCCTCAAATATAAATTGTTTAATATTTTTATGAGCCAGAATAACACTGTACAATATTTTCTATAAATAAAATTCATCAAAAACTTGGCAATGCTTTTTAATAAATATTTCATTTAACTTTTACATTTATAATATAGATTCCGTACTATATACTTGAGAATCTCTCTATAATATAATATATAAAATATAAATATTATAGAAATAAATATGTGATAACCCCCAAAATTTAATTTATTTAACACATATATTTCGTCTTAATTCCTTAATGCTTTAAATGAACTTGAATTGAGCAGCGTTCCCTGCCTTTGGTCTAATGTAGAGCTCTCCCCTTGCCGAGATGCTTTTATTCATTTGCCGCCCGAAAAAAGTGAATCTTCAATTCATTGCCCTGGCAAATTGTTTTTACCCCCGGGGGCCACCCATTGCCGCCCCCTTTTACCGCCCCCTTTTTGGCGACCACACCCCCAGCGGGAATGTCAAAACATTGGGGGGAAAACACACAGAAATAACTGCGCAACGTAATCTCCAGTCCATATATATTTATATATATAAAAACAATCTGCACCCACTTCACGGACAATCTGTTTCAGGATTCCCAGATTCCGAGGGTTCTCAGGGCAAGCCAAGGGTTCCAAGAGGGTGCAGCGAATCCACGGTAATAAAATTTAAATCACTCACACACATCAGGACGAGGGTTGACCTTTTAACCTCGCTCTCTCCCCCGCCGTCCCAAGATCAAGAGCGTTAAAAGTCGTTAACAACCAGCTAAAGCTGAGGAGGTGGCAGAGATGATGGGATGATGAGATGACGACGGTGATGGTGATGGTGATGGTGAACAGGAAGCCCAAGCAGCATCCCCAAAAAATCTGGCTAACCACCCCTCAATCAGAAAAACATATTTTACGCTTATTGCAGATAAAACGATTGATATATATGCACTGGAAAATATATATAAAGCGAAATTAAAATGTTTCTTTACTTTATTTTTACAGAATTAAATATTAAAGTGCTCAGAAACTCTAGGAAAACCTGGATAATTAAAGTATGAATTGGTAAAAAAGAATTCATTGAAATATATATGAAATATTTATTTTATTTTGTAAATATTTAATGATTTTTATAGTTTTCTACTTTGGTATTGCACAAAATGCAGCACAAAAAATTTAACAAAAATAGCAGCTAACCTTTCTTGACTTTTATAATATTTTATAATTTTTATTTTATACCTTACACATTTTTCTCACAGTGTAGACACACAGATACAATCCAGCCAAATTGATTTTGATTCAAAAAAACCCCCCTTGACCCTTGACCACCCTGGGAAATAAGTCCGAATGGAGCGTTTTGTTGTACATTTATTTTGAATGAAATTTAAATAGTTTATTCGTATTTTAAATAATTAATTTACATAGACAAAAAAAAAATAGTAGTAATCGAAGATGATAAATTGCTGATGCGGCTCGCAATCCGAGAACTTGCCAAGCCGTATATATATTTATTTATTCATATATATATATATATATATATAACACTAGTTGTCGTTGATTTTGTCAGCCGTTGTTGTTGTCGGTTGTTGCTTGAATTGAGTTGAATTCTCGTGTGTGTTGTTCGTGTGTGTTGTGTGTGCTAAGTATCTATATATCTGCTCTAAGCCTAGTTCAAATAAAACAACAAAACACATTTATTTTAGATTTGGGATTTAAGTTAGGTTGGGTTAAAGCACTAGCGTCTAAGGTCCTCCTCCTCATCGAGCTTCTTCTCGAGCTTCCTCTCCTATCATCTATCATCTATCATCTATCATCTATCATCTCGTTTCGTTTCAGTGGGTTAGTTTTTAGCGGAAATAAATGTGCCGGGGACATACATACATATATACGCTAATTTATTAATTTACAGGAGTACCAGAGGCCCCTTTTTATTCCGGTTCCCTCAATGTTGATATTTGCTTTTTACAATTTTGGTTCGCTCACACTTCAATAATTGGACTAGAAATATATTTATGATGTTTTTTTACCCCCATTTTCATTGCAATATATATGATATTTATATTATATATCATATAATATATATATTATATATATCATATATCATTTATATACTCAAGTTTTTAGGTTTTTCTTTCTTTTAAAAATTGCATAATTGTTCAACAAATAGTTAGAGTTGTGGTGCTCGAAGCTTGTCTGTTGGTTAATGTCGTACAATATACGATATTCATATATATATATATATTTACGCTTAGGACCTATGAAAAAAATTACATATCCATAGGGCTAGTAAAAAAAAAAATGCATTTAAAAAAAATGTTTCGATCTAGGTTTTTACGATGGCTTAGGCTACCATATAAGCTACAAGCAACATATGTATTCTGTGGTTATTCTTTAGACACATAGAGCGCGGGGCCTTGAATATAGTATGTACAGACTTCGGCATCGGCTGGCTATATGTACAACCGCCAAAAAAAACTCTACACATAGCAGGGTGTGTGTGTGTGTGTGTGTGATATATAGAAACTCCCTATGTGGTGTGTGTGTGCTATATTTTAATGGTGTATTTTTCGTTTAATTGTTGGAACCCAATCCCGCTCAGTTGGTGAAGAGAAAGGGTCCCAGCGACCCTCAAACCATGGGTGGCTTTATATCCACCAGCGAACTGGGATCAAGTCCTGGCGAACCACCGGCCAGGTGGTGCGGATGATGCGAATGGTGGTGCAGGTGATGGGCGTGAGGATGCTGCTGCTGGCCAAATTGCTGATGATGTTGCTGCTGTTGTTGCTGCTGGTGATGCTGCTGTTGCTGGTGTTGCTGCTGTTGGTGTTGCTGCTGCTGCTGGTGATGCTGCTGCTGCTGCTGGAGGTGCTGTTGCTGCTGCTGCTGCTGCTGCTGCTGCTGCTGGTGTAGCATCACCGGCGAACCGCCCGCGGCGACCATCTGGTGCGGCGTGGCCAGGTGCAGACCGCCGCCCAGCAGGCTGCTGGACGTGCCATTGGCGCTGTGCGCGTGCAGCGAGGTCGGAGTGCCGGGATGGCTGCCGGAACCGGAACCAGAACCGGAACCACCACCACTACCGGTACCACCGGTACCCCCACCGCCGCTGGATGAACCGCTCGTGCCAGAGCTAGTCCCAGAGCCAGTGGTGGTGTTGGGGCCAGTGGAGTTTGTGGAATTTGAGGTGGGTCCCGTTAATGGTCCTGTGGAGCCAACGCCACCCCCGCCGCCGCCGGCCCCGCCCGTCTGAGGGCCACTGCCCACGCCGCCCAGCCCGTTGGACTCGCCCGACTGGTTGGCGGCCTCCTCGGAATCGCTGCACGACTCCGAGGAGCCCTTCTTCAGCCCGTTGGCCTGGTGGTTAGCCGTGCCATTGTGCGTCTTCACGTGCTTGGCCAGGTGGTCGCTGCGCATGAAGCGCTTGTTGCACACGGGGCAAGCGAAGCGCTTCTCGCCGGTGTGCGTCCGCAGGTGTCGCTGCAGCTCGTCGGAGCGCGTGAAGCGCTTGCCGCAGAACAGCCAGTTGCACACGAAGGGACGCTCGCCGGTGTGCCACCGCAGATGAGCCTTCAGATGTGACGTCTTGCCATAGACCTTGCCGCACCCGGGAATGTGGCACGAATGGATGTTCTTCTTACGCAAATGTACGCCCGCCGGTCCCAGACGTTCGGCCTCCTGGCAATTGGGACAATCACAGGTCGCCCTGCCCGCATACCTTCGCTGTGACCTTGGCGACGGTGTCGATGGGGAGCCACCCTGTGGTGAGCCTCCAGCCGCTGCGGCTGCTGCTGTCGCTGCTGCGGCTGCCGCGGATGGTGAGCTATGCGGCAGCGAGAAGCCACCGAGACCGCCACCCAAGCCACCGCCAACGCCCACGCCCATGCCAACACCAACGCCCACACCCTGACCGGGCAGCATGCTCTTGTAGGTGTCCTGCAGCAAATGCTGCCCGGAGCCGAGCAGGGAGTGGCTCAGCGCCGAGCTGTAGTTCTCGCTGGCATAGTTGGCCATCGTTGAGTGCATGCCGGCACCGCCCATGTCCAGCCAAGAGCCGGCGGCACTGTGCATATCCCACCAACCGGAATTCACGCTGGCCGCCGCCGCCTCCTTGTGAGTGACGGCATTGAAGGGCCAATCGTAGGGATGCCTCGAATAGACACCGCCAAAGGCAGCCGCACCGGCCTCCACTTTGCCCAGGAGGCCCTGGTGCATATGATGATTATCCATTGTGGTCGAGGTCGAGGTGTTCGGGAAGTACAAATCCCCGCCGTAAGCGGCCGCTGCTGCCGCTGCTGAGGCGGATGACTGCGAACCGGCGGAGGCGGAGGAGGAGCTGCCGGAGGAGCCACCGCCGCCGCCCACCGCCGCGCAGGAGGAGGCCAGGGGGCGACTGTAAGGATAGATGCTGAAATTACTCGCGAGTCGTATAGGGCCAGCTGCTGCGGCTGTCCGCGCACAGCGATTCCTGGGGGATGCCAAGGATAAAGATAGATGGTGGCTAGATGGGATGCAGAACCTCTTTCCTCTCCTCGCATCCCTTGAGAACCGCTGTGCGCCGCCTGTCTGCTTACCTAGCTGTGATGTTCACCATGGTGCTGGCGCTGGAGGACAGGCTCCTGGACGACTGACCACCACCACCGCTGGTGCTGCCGCTTGAGCTCGAGGAGCTGGCCGCCGAGATGGCGCAAGGTGAATGCTGGCCAGCATTGCTGCCGCCACCGCCGCCGCCGCCGCCAGAGGAGCCGCCGCTGCTGCCTGCCGCCGGTGAATTGGGACTTTTCTTCCATGGATGGAAGCCCTTGCCAACGGCAGCATCGGCCAGCGGTGGCGGGGATTTGTTGGAGAGTTTGTTGCACTGGGCGGCCAGCATGGCCAAGGGGGTTCCTCTCAAACTGGGATGGTCCTGGAATTAAAAGGGATCGAAAAAAAGGATAAATATAAAGAGGAATAATAAAATAATATTTTTACAATTATTTTAATGAATTTAATTAATTATCAAAGTGAAATTAATATTTTTAAAAGGGTTCTTAAACATGAAATACTTTTATCACTCTTCAAAATCAAATTCCTTTGCCTTTTCAATTATATTTATTCTTTTTATTATATTTTATTTTTTATTTATATATATTTTCTATCTAAATTTCTGGCAATATTTCCCAGGCTTGCATTTCTTAATTAACTTTCATTCGCGCGAATTTTGCAAATTACTTAAATGCGAATTAGTCGAGCTCAATTTCGCTTCCTGCCAGATTTTGCTTTGTTTTTCAACGGTTTCTAATGTCTGCCAAAAAATATATATAAAAGGGTTAAAGCGACAAGAAGGGGGGGACAGGGGTAAGGGGTGAACAGCAGCCCACAAAATTAATTCGCCACGTAAATCAAAACTCGAGAAATTCCCTTTTAGCGCTGAGAACGAGCCGCTTTTTTACGGCCTCCTTGCCACTAACAAATACTCTTTGGTTTAGAAGGGGTTTAGTACCCTTAAGGGATATGGTAAATTAAGAAAAATAATGACAAATAATTTTTAAAGTATTTTTAAAGAATTTTTAAATAAGTAAAAGCTATATTAATACAAGAAAAATAAGATTTAGACTTCAAAAAATATATTTAACTCATAATTCGTATTAAATGTCCCCAAAATTATGCTTACTTATAAAGAAAATAATTTCTAATTATAAACTAAGACATAAAAACATAATTTCAATTAAGAAAATTGATGTTTAAAGTAAGAAAGTCTTGTGTATAATTTTTAAATATTTTCCCGGGGCTTAATCTTACTTAAATAAATTATATCAGTGCCTAAAGATAGCAGTTCAAACGTTTAATTATATATAAAAAAGATAGCAGTTCAAACGTTTAATTATATATAAAAATAAAGAATATAAAAATAATACATTTTGCCGCCACTTCACCTATTCAAACTGATCAAACATCTATAATATATTTCAAGAATCATGATTTATTTAAACTTCCAATTAAAACCCTCGAAAAATAGACTTTGACAGCTATGTTTAGACCCTTTTTTCAGGGCTAGAGAGTATTGGGCTATCGACTCGCTGGCAAGACCCTTGTTTCCCACAGACATTTATAATCCCGAAAAACGGAGTCGGGAGGAAGTCATTAAAAGGCGGCGCAAACACGAGGGGATTCTTCCTTTTTGGTGGCTCACAGACTTGGCCAAAACTAATTTTCAATTCCGCTTTTTGTCTAGCGACTTTGGATGCCGACACTTGTGGCCCCTTCTTCACCTTTCAACCCTCATTTCTCTCTCTCTTCGTCGAAATTGCTGGCCAATTGACGAAGGTCGATGATGATGATGCTTCAGGATTCAGGAAGGATTCTCCAATCTGTGGTCGGACCGATCCTCATCAAACACATTTCATGGATGCCAGCTGCTTGATTTGTTGTTGTTGTTGCCGCAAAAGCAACTACAAACAACACAGAACCACTTCAAAGCAACAACAATAAGAAGGCCAGAATTGTCAACAACAAGTTAAGCAACTTTTGGCCATACCGTAAAAGTTGTTCAATCAACTTTGGCCAATACACAGCAAGCCAAAACTAATCATTAATCGAAAATCGATCACCATGAAGTATTCCCTAAGCATTAACTGTTTTTCTTTTTTTTTTTTGTTTTGAGAAAAATCATAAGTTGAAAGTTTCTGTTGCAATTTAATTACTTTTAGAGATTTAGGTTTATTTTATTTGACATTTTTTTAGTTTAAATATTAAAATCTTTTAGTTTCTATCAATTAATCTGTTAAAAAATGTAATAAATCTATTATATTTGTAATATTTCTGTATCTACACAACTATATCTTCCCTTTTGTATTGTTTTTTATACATTTGGGAATGGTTTCTTATTAAAAATAAAGATTTGAAGAGTTTTGAAGTTTTTAAAATTAAATTAAGCCCATCTTTCATTTAAATAATATGTTTCTGATTATTTAAGGCATAAATCCGTTTAAGATTTAACTAAATCTACCTTTTTTTTATACCAAAAATCTCTTATTTAGCTGTAAACAATTTTCTCTTAACGCCAAAACACGAATTTTTTTTGCCAAGTGCCTTGTGCCCAGTAGTCGTGGCCTCGTCGAGTTGTCCAAAAAAATTAAGTTAATAGTTTACTGACTTGGCCCGACTTCAGCGATTTACAGTTGCCTAGTTTCGAGCTTTTACCGTTTTTTTCCCCCCAAAAGGGGGGAGGTAGGTGGTGGTGGTGCAGTGGTGCAGCAGTGGTGCAGCAGTGGACTTGCTGGCAACCGGCAATCAAAATCAGCCGGAGATCGGGATCAGAGAGCCTCCGCGGAAGCTGCTATTTCGAGCGGTAATTGGCCACTCCAGAATCGCGGGAGTTACGGGTGGGATGTGGGGGATATGTGGGGGAATCCCCTTCAACCGCCCACCAGAAACGGAGGGCGAGACTCTCTTTTTTTACCTACAGCTAAGGTCAAGGGAATAGGGTTTAAAATTCAAGAAATCTTGGTAAATCTGTGGAGTTTTTCCAAATAAAATATCATATTATATAAAATATTATATTGTTTAATAAATTTAAAAGAATTCTTTTATAAATTCATTAAATTTAGTTAGTTTATTTAGTTTATTATTTTAAGTTATATTATTTTCTCCTCTCCTGTTTGCTGTTTGCTTATTTTCTGGATCTGCGGCACGTTTATGTCGCTGCCGCTTTTTTTCAATTGCATCTCTGCGCATCCCCGACCCTGGACAGGTGCTTTGGCAGCCTAATGACATCACCCATTCGAATCGTGAGTTCCCCCGTGGAATCGCGAGCCACCGAACTACTTTGGCCCCAGACAAAAGCCAAAAGCCAAAGCCGAAAACCGAAAAACCAAAGCCCAAAAAACCCAGACAAGGCAAAATGAAACGAAACGAAGCCAAGCCGAAAAAAGCACACACTTAATTGGAGCAATTTCAACGTCGTGCAACTGCGCGTATGAGTAATGGCCTGCCTGTGTCGATGTGTGTATGGTGTGTGTAGTGTGTGTGGTGTGTGTATGTGTGGCATGAAAATTATACAAAATGATATCGAGGCAGGCAAGTCAGTCAGTTAGTTAGTCAGTCAGCGGAGTCTGGGGCAAAAAATTAAAATGCAACTCGATTTGATTAATCGATCAGGCTTTTTGATCGCTTTGGCTTGCAGGATAATCTATCGAACGAGTCTCCTTTAAAAGCAAATGGAATTAGTTTACTTATAACGAAAATTGCCTTAAATAAAAAACAGGCTAGTTAAAAAAACAAAGTAGAAAATAGTCCCTACAAGTTATTGCTACTTTAAATATAAAATATTGCTTAAAAATTTGTTTTGCCTGAGAAAATATGTATTTTGATTTAAATAGAAAATATACCAAAAATATCAAAAATACCGAAAATACCAAAAATACCAAAAATACCAAAAATACCAAAAATACCAAAAATACCAAAAATACCAAAAATACAAAATAAAAAACCGAAAATACCGAAAAATCAGCATTCTTTACAAGTTACTAAGTACTTAAAATTTATAACATTCTTTAACAATTTGTTATGTTTAAAAAAATAGGTTTAATATATTAAATAAAAAATATTTGGATATAAAATCATTATTGGTAAATTTATGTTGGTATTTTCTATTGGTATTTTCTGTGCCAACTTTCATAGGCACTTTGCTGGGGGCAACCCTGCTCTAGTTTTTTTTATTACAAAATGAAATACCGATAATACCTTTTACCCCTCATTAGATCAACCTCTTTAAATGCCCAACAAAAACCTTTTAACCACCGAATCCCCCCCTAAATTCAGATCAAATCGGTTCACAAAAGTTAACAATTTGTTTGGCACTCATTCACCCTAGGGGGCAACCCACTGGCGCCACTGGCGCTGCGACCCCAGGCCCAAGTCTGGAACGCATCCCAAAAACCCAGCCCGGAGGCAAATTAGCCACTGCAACGCCCCCCACACACACACACACAGCAGCAGCCGATGGACATACCATGGACTCCCTAAACAATGCAAACTGATGAATAATGAATTGGTCTTCGGAGTCAACATCAAACGAAGAGCGACACCAAAAGTCCACCACATCGAATTTAGATTTTTCACATTTTTATTGTTGTTTGCCGACGAGGGAGAGCGGGGGTAGCGGAAAGATGCAACAAAGTGCAGGGCATTTCTCACTCCATTTCTCTGGGATTCTCTGGCTATTCTCTCCGCATGCTGAAGGAGGGAAACCCTCCTAAAAACCCATTGTAAATCATTAGCGACGACACCTGCTGTGAAAATTATGACACCGCCTCCGATTGATGTGCCCAACTTGTTGCCGCTCGAGAAGGTGAAACAGAGATGGAGAAAGAGTGGAAAAGAGAGGCACCTAGGTGAGAAAGAGAGACACTGAGCTGAGGTAGATAAAAGGTGCTGAACCTGCAGCGCCATTTGCTGATAGCGCCCGCTGTGAACCCAAGGCAGGGGGGAGACAGAGAGAGAGAAAGAGAATCCACATCCGAAATGGGATCAGGGATCAGGGAACTTGGGATCAGGGAACTGGGAAACTATTCAGCGGGATTTGAGAATTGGTAACTGAGAATCATCGCCTGCTGTGCCGTCCAAATTTGTTTAGCTCGCGCCTTTTGAAGATCTCCCTGCAAGGGGTTTCCGACTCCCGAGATCGAGACCGTTTTCGCCTCTACGACATTCAACTGTTTTAATTAGGCCAACTTCCAAAAAGACCGCCTAAGGTGGCCAAGAAAAAGAGCAGGAAAAAATGGTATAGGAAAAGGTAGTTTTCTCAATGAGAAGTTTAGAGTTTAAGCGGGTTTTAAATTGGAAAAAAAATATTAATATATATAATATATCATAAATAAAGATTTCTAATGAATATTAATAAAAATATTTATATAAATACCAAGAATCATATTAAATAAAACCTACACAAAATATTTAACAATCTACAACCAAGAATTTTAATTGCTGCCTAAAGTTTCCTCTCCCCTTATAAGCTTTCTCTCTTTCTCCATAAAATTAGAGCCCCTTAAAAAAAATCAAATAACCACAGATCAATGCCGACAATTATGACCATTCATCAACAGGAATCAATCGCCGCTAATCCCCTAACTTTGTGGCACAGTGTGTGTGTGTTAAGGCGGAAGGCTCTCCTTTCCAATTCTCCAACTCACCAACAATAAATATTTAACTGCAGCAAAAAAAAGAACTCTAAAAACTCCGGCGCCAAAATGCAAATAAAACAACAAACGCGAAAAGCAGCCAAACAAAAAAAAAACACTTAAAACGAGTCAGCAAAAAATAAAAGAAACTTTAAATTGCAAACTGGTCTGTCCCGGTCTGGTCTGTGGTAGGAGAAGCTACTGCATACGCTGGAGAATTGCCGGGGAATCCACGGGGAGAAACGATTTTCATAGGCAATTAAAAAAAGTTCATTGGTTTTGATTTTATTTTCGGCTGCTTCGCCATTCAGAAGCCACAAAGCCAAAAGGGCTTCAGGCGCTCCTTTAGCGACTTCCTGGACTCTGGAGTTCTGCAGTTCTGCAGCTCCAAGACCGACCTTCATCCTTCCATTAGCATGTAAAGTGTAAACTAATGGCTTTGATTCTGATTCTGCAGGAGAGCCTGCCTTGGCCTGGCCTGGCCTGGCTCGCAAATTAAAAGCAGCGTGGGAACCGAGTCGCTTCTGTCCCAGAAGTTTATTAAAAAACAAAAAAAAATCAAAAAAAAAGGAGGCAGGATATATATAGAGGGGCCTAAGTAGCCAAGACTTTGTCTTGGGCCCGGTAGTTCCTTGGAACTGGTCCTCCTCGGGATGTGCTGCTCCAGAGATTGGACAACGCAGAATGGAGAGAGAGACGATTGACTTTGACTCTGACTTCGACTTCGGACTCGGACTCGGACTCCTGTGCCCATAAGTAAGCCATACACGAAAACTCATTAACAATGACGCTCCAAAAAACAACAACAACAACAACAACACTGGGCCGTAGTAGCCGGGCAAAAATTAATGGAGTTTCCAAAGCTCCATCCAGACTTTTTCATCATAATTTTTATTATTATTTTTTCATCCTTCTTCTCTTGTGCGTTATTTTTTTTCATCCTTATCTGTGGCTGCCTCGTTGCCTTGCTGCTTTTTTTATTATTTATTATTTTTTGAGAAATTTCTGAAAAACCAAAAAAAAAAATAAAAATAAAAACCGAAGAGCCAGCCAGAGGTTGAACCATCTAGAAAAAATACTCTATAAGAGGCATATTTTATCTAAAGATTCATTGTAATTTAATTAAACTTTAAAGCTTACATTTTTGCTTAAATATTTTTTTATATTGTAACATTCCTTAATTTATTTATATATATTTTTTAAGGGTATTTTAAAAACTTTATAAACTCCATTTTTGGGCCTGAACCGATAATTACGAACTGAGAGATTCGTCTGGAAGCGAACTGGAGTCATAACCCAAATTGATGAAGTGCATTAAAGTGTCTTTAATGTGTGAGGGAAAGAGATGGCTACAAGGGGGGTGAGAGAGAGAGAAGAGGATAAGATTTTAATTTAGGAAATGCTTTAATTTTATGTTCCTCCACTTTGCTGTTCATTTGGTTTTCTTTTTTCTCACTCCTTTTAGCTTATGCAACCCCCCCTTTGCAGGCTCCTAAAAACCTTCTTTTAAACACCCCCTGAAATCTTCTTTTAAACCCCCTGAAATCTCTATAAAGAAACACCCTTGAAACCCCCTCTGAAACTCCATCTGAAACCCCTCTGAAACCCCCCTTGAAACCACTCTTTTCCCTCTTTAATCCTGGCGCTTCCAAGGGCAACAGTCACGCCTCCGCCCACAACTGTGAAATATCATGATTAACTGACCGCTCATTAGAGCCACATGACATTCTCTATAGCAAGGGCTAAGAGAGCTCTTTTGGCCACCAGTTTTCCTCCCCCTCCGTTGCAAGGGGTCACATTTAATGTGCCTCGAATTGCAATTAATTTGAACCCGAACTTGGGAGTGGAGTGCTTTGGCCTGTTCGGGTGTTTAAGTTCAGGCACAGGGACCAGTAATTGGGGTTGATTATGGGGGAGATGGTGTTCCCTTTCAAGTGAAACAAGAGCTTATAAAAGAATTCAAACCAAAAGTGTTGAAATAAATATAAACAAAATTATTAGGCTCGAAAGAGTTAATACTTCCGAGGATTTAGGTCTAAAGTATACCTAAAATTAATTGATAAATTATATAAAAATATCTATGACTAAGAAAACTAAGTATTTAATATTAAAAACAGAAATTTTACTGCTTTGAAACCATTTCCCTTTATTTTCAGCCAAGTGTTAGCTCTCATCATATTGTCTCTTGTGGTTTCCTCTTGACTCGAGTGTCTAAAACTTTGGTAAATACGAAATTCCGGCAACTCGTTGCCTATCTACCTTTGCCACCACATCCTTGACTCCTTTGCCGCCGCAGGACTTCCTCCACCCTCCCCCCCTGTTGACGTGTTTAACTCGCATTACACTTAGGGCCTGCTTAAAACTTCATAAAAACTCGCAACTTTCAGCACGTTGTGCGGGGATTATTTTTCAAGGGGTGAAGGGTGAAGGAGTGTGAGGACTTCAAACAAAATAAACGCTGACAGCAACAACATTGGCCACAAATTTGCAACGTCATTAGGCACAAGCACATTGGCCAAAAGCAAGTGCAAAGCCTATTGGCTATTATATTATATATCCCAAGGATTTAAGCCAGCCCAACAGTTAATCCTTACTCACACAAATATATATATGTAAATATGGGCTGTGGAAAATATATATATTTATTTTTTCATTTATGAACGAGAATATTTAGCGCGGGGGGCCATGGGCATTTTCCATTTCCATGTGGCTTGTGGTGGTCGTTTAATTGCCGGTGCATTGCTCAGTTTGCGGCTAATTTATGCAATTTATGCGCCGCTTTCATTGCAGCAATTAAATCAAATTAATTGAATTATGTGTGTGCAGCTCTCGAAAAGGTGTTGTTCCTGTTGCCGTTGCCTCACTGTATCGAGGAGAGCTTGCCGTCTCCAAACGCAAGGTTTGCATGTCTGCCCATGTCTGCGGGCTAATTTGCGAAAAAAATACAACAAAAAAAAAAGAAAACTACAACAAAAAAAAACACACAGAAACAAAATAACAGAAAAGCTAAAAAACCACACCACGAAAATAAAGACAAAACATTTGCCACAGGCCACAAAAGCAGCAGCATATTTAAGCGCAAAAAACAAAAAAAAAAACACATTAAAAATGCAAACAAAATTTGTAGCTGATGTGGAATTTTAAGCAGACCTAGACGAAGCCCAAATACCCTTCAAGACTGAAGTTAAAAATAAATAGAAAATATAGAAAATTGAATAAATCCCTTTTAATTATTATTTCTATCATAAAAATACCCCTTCAGAGATTCCCTATCTATTCCCATCTGTTGTCAACACTTTGCCCTATTAAAACCCATATAATTTGATGGCCACATGTGAGATAGGTAATCATTTCGATCTCCCACCGATCGCTACAATCTCAACTGACAAATTAGCAAGCCCAACAATAGCGATTTGTGTGCTTTTTCCCAAGTTATGGCATCTCTGATCTCTAATGATCACTCGCTGGGTAATCGCTTAAATCAAATGAAATTACCAACTATTAGACTAATCGTTGTCAGCTATAACAATCTGTCGATCTCTGGCATCAATCACAGCTCACAGCTCACAGCTATCAGATATCAGATATCAAATTTATATCAAAAAAAGTGAGTCGAGACAAAGTGTCTGGGGAAATGGTGAGGCCTGCTGCCCTACGATAAGCTATATTAAAATTTTTTGAAACTTTTCAGTTGAAAGCTTAATTTTAACAAATATTTACACGAACAGATAGAATCTTCAGCTCATTTTGTTTATAGTATGAACAAATTTAAACGTCGCCGCAAGCTGTCGGTGTTCATGTCGATGGTCAGGCATTGGCGATCATCAACGCGATGATGATGATGTTGTACCCACCAGGTCCCTCCTGGATCTTGGCCATCATACGATGGATGGATGGATGGATGGTTGGTTGGTTATATTGCTGGATGGATTGTTGGTTGGTTGGTTACTAAGTTGCTTGGTTGCCAAGTTGGTTAAACAGCCCCACAGCAAGTTGCTCGATCGATCGATCGATCGCAAGTCGGGCTCGATTCACTCACTCACTTAGTCATTCAGCCAACGTTGTTGCCTGTATGAGTGTTCAGTATCTTTGTGTGTTATATATGTCTGCTTTGTATATGTGTAGGCGTGTGTGCAGCTGTGTGTCTTCATTAGCATAATGAGTTTGATTGAAAGCCAACTTGATATTGATATTGATATTTATAGCAAGACAATTGATTCCGTCTGTCTCGCTCACTTGGGAATATATTACATAAATTTAAGTATTTAAATAATAATCAAGATATTATATATGGGATTAACACTGTGTTAAATTCAGTTAAAGAAAAACTTTATATAATACTTAAATAAGAAGAATAAATTGTTTTTATATACATTATATCTTTTTAAGTAGAAAACTTTTGACTTTGTGTAACTTTTAATAAAAATAAACATTTTTAGGCATATTTCTAACCTCAAAACCCAAAACTAATCGAATTCCTAAGCGGCATGACTGTACTTTTCTGCAAATTATCGATAGACACAGACAGACATAAGGGGTGGCACTGAAAGAGGGGAGGTTGGCACTAAGTGCCGCTAAATGCTTGAAATGGCGCAGTAGGAGACAAAGGTCAAGGCCGCTGGGATGAATGAATAGAAAGACAGAGACAGAGAGAGAGAGAAAGAGAGAGAGAGTCTGTGCAGGGGGAAAAGGAGGAGGCAACTGCCAAATGGCGGTGATGGATGGCCTTAGATGGAATATAAAGCGAAATTAGGGGAGAGAGAGGGGATGCTGTGTGCTGAGATGATGGGAAAAAAAGGACACGACGACCCCATGTCGCGAACATCGAAATGTGCAATTTTTGTAACAAATTAGTGAGCAGCCAAGGAGGGAGAGAGAGCAAAAGAGGGAGAAAGAGAGAGTGAGAGCTGTGATCCTGGCAACGATTATCGCCGCAGGATGTCGGCTGGCAAGCGAGCGAAAGAGAGCGCTACGGCGATGATCCTTTAAATCCTTTAATGCGTGTTCCACAGCGCCTGATTTAGTGGCAAAAGAAAACAGGACACACACAGGACACACACAACGACACACACACATACACACACAACAAAGGACATTTGCTCTAAATCTGCGCTCTAATGAGCGAGTGTTCCTGTAAAAACATAAACCAAAATGTAGGCATTGTCCATTGTCCTGCGGCACTTGACCACACAAAATAGAAACAAAGGCCACAGGACAACAGAGACAATGCAGGACAAAAGCCACTGCCACTCTCACCAACAATATTTCCACTTGATTCCGAAACTATGCCAAAAATCGTAGGCCTAAAACAACAGATTTCGTATGAGAGAGAGAGAATCCGTGGAAAAAAAAGAACACAAAATCCTTGTCCTTGGAAGGTTTTTCTCACGAATTTCCTTCGATATTAAGGCAGATTTATGAATACTTTTTACAAACATGATTTATAGGCTTTAGATGGGGTTTGGGACTTAGATTTTTGTTAAATAAAAATTGTTTAAATAGTTTTTTATTGATTTATAAATTTTTTAAGATTTTCAACTAATCTTTTCTGCATTTGAAAAGTTTTTCTACAATATAATTTTACGATTTCTGCATTTAAAAGCATTTTTGTAGGAACCAACTGAAGAATAAATAAACAAGAAATAAATACGAAGGGAAAAAAATATTTTAATACTAAAGATATAATATATTTTTTTAAAAACCCAAAGAATATCCTCAAAAGAATTTTTTAAAGTGAATAAGAATAAATATAAAATAAATAAAAAAATATATAAAGTATTTTAATACAAAGGATATATTATATTTCTTTAATAATCAAAGAATATTCTCAAAAGAATTCCTTGAAAGGATTTTCCTTTTTTCCCCTAAAATGTTTTCCACTTCAAATGCCTTTTTTTTACATTTTTCGCTGGCGCGTTTTCTGTGTGCAGACACACTTAAAAGCTAGTTTCCTGCCACGCCCCTCCGCCTGCGCCATACTCGTTTCGAGGTTCCCCTACCCCTCTCTTGGGGGGGGGGGGAGCCCCCGCCCATGTGTTATCATTAAAACCACGCGAAAAGTGTTCTAATTGCAAAACTTTTGCCATGCGATGTTGCTGCTGCTGCTAGTGCTGCTGCTGCTGCTGCTAGTAGTGCTGTTGCTGCGCCGCGTGTTTGTGGTAATTGCAAATTGCAGTGGCATGCAGCTGCAGCCCCTGGACTGCAGTAGTGCGCCCCCTTTTTACCACATTTCTCTGGGAATAAACCTGAGCCAATACCATAGTTGGTTCTTGGCCAAGAAGGAGCTGAGCTCTCTACCTCTTTCACTCACTCTCTCAAGAGGAACAGGCGGCGACTTTTAATTAAAAGTGACGAGTGTTTAATAAGTGATGGGGCTACAGCAAACACTTCACCTACCTACTCGATCGTATGCAAAATAAATAGAAGGAAAAGTCTTGGTATTATAAGAAGAAAATTGCATTATTTAGTTATGGCTCAAAGTGGGTCAAATTACGGGCTGAATTTCAGGTATAAGTCAAGTTAAGGCACTGAAATAATTGTATTTAACTCACTTGTCTGCTTAAATCCTTTAAATATATTTTATATATATATTTTTTTTTGGAGTAACTCTTTAGCTTACTTTTGGTTTCTTTACTAAACTGTCGAAAGCCCTTTTGGCTAATGCATTTGTGTCATGTGGAAAGCCATTTGGCTGCAGTCTCTCGTACTCCCAAAGTTGACGTGACTCGATTAATGGTTGTACAATGTGCAATCAGATTTGTTTTACAGCGTACTATTCGCATAAAGAGACACATATTTATATAGTATATATTAAGTAGCTAAATAGGTGGTGGCGATCGGGCGATATCAAACTGTGCCAGGCCATGCCATTATCCCTCACCCTCACCCATTATCCCATATCTGTTCTGGTCAGTTTAGCCGAGCAAATAAGCCAGGCGAAAAAAGAGAGAGCGAAGCTAAAACGGTTAAATAAATAGACAAAAATGTGGTTCGTGTCAATGGCAAATAAATATTGCAATATAAAATACTTCTCCTATATGAGGAAACCCCTCCATTGAAGGCCTCCTCGGTGCTCTGGTGTAGCTTTTGGCTTTGTTGTTCTGCTAAAGTGCGACAATTTGTGTTGAACAAAAGACTTGGACAGAAACAGAGGCACAAATCCAAGGAGACGGCCTCCAAGGAGGTGAAGAAAGAAAGGAAGAAGAAAGGAAGGAGGTCCTGCTTCTGCTCCTGCGGAATGTGTTTATAATTGGTTATGCAAATCAATTTGTTGTTGCCTGTTACTGCCTCCCCAAAATGTTTGATAAATTGCAAAAAGCATCCCATAAAATCGCTTGCAGTGTTTCGCTTTTGGGGATTACACTTGAATAAATACTCTATAATATTTAAGGAATATTTGAGAAATATTTGAGGAACATTTGAGAAATATTTCAGGAATATTTGAGGAATAGTTGGGGAATATTTGAGGAATATTTGAGGAATAGTTGAGGAATATTTGAGGAATATTTGAGGAATATTTGAGGAATATTTGAGGAATATTTGAGGAATATTTGGGGTATATTTGAGGAATATTTAAGGAATATTTGAGAAATATTTGAGGAAAATTTGAGGAATATTTGAGGAATATTTGAGGAATATTTGAGGAATATTTGAGGAATATTTGAGGAATATTTGAGAAATATTTTTGGAATATTTAGGGAATATTTAAGGAATATTTTAGGAATATTTGAGGATTATTTGAGAATTATTTGAGAAATATTTAAGGAATATTTGAGGAATATTTGAGGAATATTTGAGGAATATTTGAGGAAAATTTGACGAATATTTGAGGAATATTTGAGGAATATTTAAAGAAATTTTGAGGAATATTTGAGGAATATTTGAGGAATATTTAAGGAATATTTAAGGAATGTTCGAGGAATATTTGAGAAATATTCGAGGAATATTTTATGCCCCAAATATAATAATACAATTCATTTATTATTATATTATTTATTTATTTGTAATAATTATTTTTAATCCTATTATTATACTTGTAAAATAGAGAAATTTTTCTTTAAGAGCATCCACTTTTTCGGTGCTGTTCCCAATCGTTCTTCACCGCTTGTTTGCAGCTCATTTAAATTAGCTAAATAAGAGCGCATGGGGCCTGGTCTCTCTCCTCCTGGTCTGACCCTCCTTCTGACCCTCCTCCAGCCTCCGCCTTCTCCTCAACTACCTCCTCCACCTTCGCCTTCTTTGCCTCCTCCTCAACCGCCTCTTTGCTGGCAAAGCGCTGTCCCCCGCTGTGAAGAGGGCTTGTCCAGCTGTCTGGTCCGCAGCTCCAAAATGCTGCCGGTTTTGTTGGTCGTCCCCCCTTTGGTTTTTATTTTTCTTACCCCTTTTTTCCCCTCTTTACCCTTCATTTTATTTTTTATTTATTTATTCTCGCAGTGGCCAAGCTCTTTTGCATATTCATTTCGAATGGCACTCGGCATTGCGAATCTGGCTGTGGCGACCCAAAGGAGTCGAAAGATGGCAGCTGGGCAAAAAAAAAAACCAAGCCAAGTCAGAAGACAGGGCTCAGAAGACAGGGGACAGAAGACAGGAAGACAGAACACCGGTAGCCAATTGCTTTGGCAGTTAAGGTTGCACCAATTCGTTTAATAATAAATAATGAAAATGCCCCATGTCCGAACATCGTCGAACTGGCAATTTGACTTATTGATTTCTTTATTCGTTGTCAAAGCGTTGTTTCTTTGGTTTTTTCTGTTTGTTTTTTTTTATGTATGTTTTCTGTAGTTTTTTCTTAAGCTTTTTCTATTTTTTCTCTACTTTTTCTGTAGTTTTTTAGAGTTGACACTGTCTGTGGCTTGTGGGCTTTTTTTGTTTGGGCTTTGACTTTGATTAATGACGGCTAGCCGGCTCTAGTCTATCGATTAGTGTCTTTATAAATTTTAATTTCATAATCCAAGCTGAAGATGTAACCAGCTAGCAGCTAGCTAAAGATATTCTTCTGATTAATCGACTTGACTGCAGGCTACTAACTCCACCACCAGGTAATCCTCCTCTCCTCCACCTCTACCGTAGGTGTAAAGTAGACAGATGCGGGTTTTGGTGGAGGAGAGCCACCCTGCCAGCGGGTAAAAGGTGTTAAGGTTTGTTCTTCTTCTATTTTTATCTAAAAAATATATGTGTATTCTCTTCATTATAAAAAAATCAAGCTTATAATCAATCAAAATTGCCCGAAAAGTTATTTAAATAATATTTACAAATATTTGGCATTTATTTTGAGCTTCTCCCTGGATTTATTTCTATTTTTCCCCCATTCTATATTTCTTTTCTGATCATAAAAAGTAGCCGGCATAGTGTTTATGGCTTTTTATAGTCGCTGCTGCTGCTGTGGCTGTTTAAAGCCGCTAAACAAGAAAATTATGATTATTATTTAATGACTCAATAAATCAAAAATCGTGTTTGTGGCTCCGATTCCAAATCGGATTCTGGCTAATGGCATTGCCATTGTTGTTGTTGCTGCCTCGTTTTATTGGGCATTAAATGGCTAATTAACACAAAACGCAACAACACAATACTACAACAGTCTGGCGATTATATCGGATCGTAGCTCATTATACCATTAGAGGAAGTGACAGAGATTTTAGCCATGTAATAATATCACTCGATTTCGGTGAACTTTTATGATTAGCCAGGTTTTCCCTTGGCATTTTCCCCAAAAAAAAACTTTCTCCTCTCGTCTCTGGTTAGAGATCTCCTTGGCTCTCATTTCGTTTCGTCTCGTCTCGTTTTCCAGGCGCAAAGTAGAAAATTACAACCTGCACACACGCTAATGTAACCGGGCGAAGGTAACCCCGAAAATTACCCACAATTTTCAAGGCAGACAGACAGACAGCCGGAGTCTGGCGTTTGACTTGCTGGCCCCCGAGGGCCTTTTTCCCAGCTTTTCTCCCCACCCTCTCTCTCTCTCTCTGAACTCTGAATGGCCTGACGAATGTGGGAAAAGTCTAGAGATTTTTTTGAGTTTTCAATTTGTGGATGGCTGATAAACGTTTTCGATGGCCTAAGCGTAACCGAGACTCGTCTCAAAATTCGTTTAACTAATTGCATTTGTTGGACAAGCTTGAAGGAGTCGTCTGCCTTGCCTTCCAACAACAATTTGTCAAACAGTCAAACAGTGGGTCTAAACCAGGGAAATTAATCTAAGAAATCTCTTTAGATATAGCCTTGATTTTAAGTCATATTTCGGGTTAGTTTCCCTGCCTTTGAAGCTTGCTCTGTACTAGAAGTGGAGAACTATCGATAGTTTTATCGGTATCGATAGTGATCTAGTGTCCTTTTCCCTAAAATTGTCTGAAAAATAAGATAAAACTAATAGAATCTATTAAAATATGAAGCGCTTTTTGAAAAAGGGAATGTTTAGTGTTAAAAATTTTTAGGGAAAAGAACACTAGATCACTATCGATGCCGATAAAACTATCGATAGTTCTCCACCTCTACTCTGTACATACTTGAACTCCAACTTCGAATTTCTTTGGCTAATTTTTTCAGATTATTTTCCAAGAGATTCTTAACCAGTGTTAGCTCTGCTCCTGTTGCTCTGTGGCTCTCTGCTGCTCGTTGCTCCTTTGCTTTCTGGTTTGCTGGCTGCTGCTGTCAGGCTGCTTGACAAACAACCCGGATGGTCAAAGGTGAGCCTGGTGATTTTCATCAATGGAAAACCCCGCTCGCTGCCAGTTGCCATTGAGAAAATTGTGTGCACTGGAATTTAATTCATTGCATACAAATTGCTGCTGCTGCTGCTGCTGCTGCTGCTGTTGATGTTGATGTTGCTGCTGATGCTGCAGTGGCAATTGCTAGTGCTTTTAGCGTTTTAGCTATTTGCATGCAACTTATTTGTCAAACGGGGCAAACTGCAAACTGCAAAATGCAAACTGCAACTGCAACTGCCACACTGCCACTGCCACTGCGGCAACAATTTTCGCGTACACATTTCAATTGGGAAATTGTTGTGTGGCAGTTCCGCAATAAAAATAAAATCGAAGCCCCTCAGTCCCATGGCCACTAAAAATAAAAATACTTTGAGTTGAGGCCTGCCTGACTGCCTGACTGCAGAGTAGGCGTTGCACAATTTTCGTTGCGTTTCAATTGCATTTCGGGGTCTTTGCATATTTTGTCGCCATGTTAAAATAACGAGAAAAGCTACAAAAAAAAAAAATTACAACAAAATTTCAGATAGTTTTTGGCACGCCAGCAACAAGAACGCCCACTTTTTTGTGTGTAGGGGAGAAAGGCGGGTTGTATGAAAATGCCTTTAAAAATGAAATTGAAACTGAAACGAGTTTCCAGCGTCTTTGGCTTTCAGCTTCGTGCCGTGGCAAATCAATCAATTTGTGGCATATTTTTACAGCCCGTGTTGCTGCGGATAATCGTTGCGCTTCATCAAGCCACAAACATGAAACATGAACATCATCAACGCCATTTCAACGCGCGCCTTTTGCCGCAGAGTTATAAACCCAATTTCGGACTCCTTCAGAGAGGAGGCAGCATCAGCATCCAGCATCCACAGCAATCCAGCAACCCAGCGTCCGAGAGACTCTTTCGCGATGTTGCACAAGGACAAGATGGCATAAAAAAGCATATAAAATGCTTAAGTACACGCTCGCTTGGTGGTAATCACAGCAGATACATCTTAAGCAGGCAGCAGCATCAGCCGCAGCCGCAGCCGCAGCAGCAACAGCAACTCATGTTGCTGGCGGGCCTAGTACAACGGCAACAATGTTTCGCTTTGCCAATGTATGTGTGTCGCGCGCTTTTGAAGCACGAAGCGCTTGCAGCGCTTAAGCATAATGTTGCAAGTTGCTAAAGCAGAGTTGCAAGTTGCTTTAGCAGAGTTGTAGCAAGTTGCTGCGGCTGCACTGCAAGTATCTCTGGCTGCTACAAAGCTGATGATGATGCCCCGCAGTTTGACCTTATGACTAGAAAGACCCACAGTTTGACTTTGCAGCAGCTGCAGCCAGCAACAGTCGCAGCCGCAGCCGCAACACTTGTTGCAGCCAGACAATGGCGAAAACATAATTTCTGCAGTTATATCTTTTATATACAACTTCAAAAGCGTTTAAGGGAAGAAAATAATATATAAATAACATGAATTTAATACAAAACAGCTAAAATATAATAAAAATCTCAACCCATAACGGACAATTACGAACAAGAACTTTGTCAGAAAGCAAACCGTAAGGGCTAATTGCCTCAGAACATCAGCGGAAAAGTGGTGAGGGCAATGTAGTGGCAATTGCATGGCAACTTACACGCAACAGCAGCAACAGCAGCAGCAGCAGCAGCAGCAGCAGCAACAGCAGCCGCAGCAGCAGCAGCAGCAAACAAGATATACTTTTACTAGCTATGAATAATGAGGCGGAATGCGCAAATGCGGCAGCCGAAAAGTGTTTTGCATGCATTTGTCAATTTAGCATGCCATCAAACATCCTTTCAATTCCTTTTGACAACAGCCGACATTCGGGGGCTGGGCTTCTTCATATACCTTTCCCCCTTCCTGTCCCTGTCCCTGTCCTCTGGTGGTCATGCCAGGCTGACTTTGATGCGCCAGAGTGCCAAGCAGCCAAGAAAGAGAGAGTGAGTGCCAGAAAGAATCCCGAGGAGAAGAAGCAAGTCCCGGGGAAACACTCACTTGTCAACGCGACTGACTAACGAGTGCATCATTAAACGATTTTAACGACTTCATTTAATGTTTAACACAATATTTACAGCGGCAGAGATTTTCACAGATTTTTTGTTCCTTTAGATGGCAACGTGAAAGACAGAGAGTGAGCGAGGGTGGTGACAGACAAGCCCCAAAAAAAGACGGGCAAGAAAAAGAAAAGGGGTATACCATACCCTGGATATATGAGTTATTTAAATAGAAGAATTTCTTACAATATAGGAAATATTTAATTATCAAAAACTCCCAGAGTTATGAGCATTAAACTTTGTTTTAACTACAAACCGAGCATAGAATTAATACTACAAATAAATCCCTTGTTTTCCCAGGTAAACCCTAGACTCCATAGAATATTTTCTACTCCCATTCGATGCAACCAACCTATAGCGCCTTCTTTCCTTGCCTCGTAAATCATTTAAGCCTTGGCATAAATCAGGCGAAAGCGGGAAATCAGCTGACCCAGCAAACGTTTGCTTTTGACACTCTCTGTCTGAGATATATTCACTGGCGAGTGTAAAAACTAACGGCAATTAAATATGCCGAGAAGTTGGAGCGTTTTACGGCTCGGCGGCGCTCGTTTCCTGTCATTCGACAGGGAGCTTCCCCCCCAAAAAAAACAAAATAAAATAAAGCCGAAGAGAAGATCCCAAAAGATCTTCTGTCAGTTGGGCACACTTCAGCACTTGCAAGAAATATGACCACATAAAAAGTTGTGAAATGCACAGCAAACACACAGAGGGTTGAGGTTTTAGAGGATAAGTCGCTCCCCTGAAATTTTCGGTACGTCCTAAGCCGCCTAAGCAAATAAACCAAAGACATTGGCAAAACTGACAAAACTCTGAAAACCGAAGCGAGGCAAGGCGAGGCGCTTGAACTGGCCAAAGCACTAAATAGCCGTAACGAAAACAAACTGCATCCCATGGATAACATATAGAGACGAATGGATATATATATCCGACCCGTCATCATCGTCATCATCAGCCACACATTGTATGTACGCCGTTGTTCATGTTAACGTCTCGGCTGTGTGCTGTGTGTTGTTGTGCCTTGTTAAGTTGCTCTTGAGCCGAAAATCTCCTGACAAATCTGCGCCCTTCTTTTCTCTATAATTTCGTGTGTGTTGGAATTATCTCCGCTTTAGTTTCCTTTCTTTGTTCTCCTTTCTTTTTGCCCTTCTTTTCTTTTCTTTTTATTTTCCTTCTTTCTTTCTCTTTTTTTTTTTAGGTCGAAAAATTAGCAACAATTTTTATTATTATGCAGAATGCACACACACAGCCTTAGGGGAATCTGGTCTAAAATATTATATATTTCGAGTTCCAAAAAAGGGCCTCGTGTGTGAGGTGAACAAGTCAAGATGATCCCTGAGTGAAAAGTTATTCAAAAATAAGATGAAGATCGTAGATATAGTTGAGGAGTTACGTAAAACTATAAAGATATATGGGAAAATACAATCAGGAATTTAGATATCTTTTGGGGTTTATTTAGATAATTTAAAGCACTTAAACTATCAACTAAAAAAATATATTGCAGAAATTGGAATAAGAAAAGAGTGGAATCAGGAACTTAAACATTTTTTATATTAAATGTAGGAAATACGTCTTGAAAAAAAATATTTTTCGTCATAATAAACCACTGATAATAATAGATATGGGAAGCAGTTTCTAATTCATAAATTTATGAGAAAATAAATAATTAAAAAAGTAAAAGAAGTATGATTAATATTCGTGGCAAAAATACCAAACAGATTTTTTAAACAAATCTTAATTAAAGTCTTTGAAAATCTGAAAAAAAAATATTTTAAATTATAATATATATAAAAAAATATATATACACATTTCTATATATATTCCCCATTTGCCTCACCATTATTTCCAGAGACACATATTTAATCGGAGCTTCCTCCTCACGAGAAATGAAATCCTTTATGCATTTTAGACACGCATCCCTTTTGGAACTTATATGGCCGCCTTGCCGCCGCCCTTAACCCTTTTTCGGCCACCGATTTCTGTATCGATTCCGTGGCCAAAAAAAAATAATAATAATACAAAAAAATATAAAAGAAAGATAAAAGCAAAAAAAAATCCAGGCACTTCTCGCTCTCAAAATATCTGCGAATGCGAACTGCGCCCGAACCTTTTCGGTATGATTATCACAATTATCTGTAATTCAGACCATAAATCATTTCATTCTGCAAGCGCACAAAACTTTTAAACGTAACCCAATCTTGTGCTCGCTCCCCAGCACCCTGGCTCGTTGCTGTTGCTGTTGCTGTTGTTTTTATCAAGTTATACAAGGCTTTATAAAAAATACATATAAATAAATAATGTCTTGGCCGGATCGACTCCAAGTTGAGACTCCGTATAAGGCCGGCCAGCCAGGCAGAAAGCCAAGCAACCAACCAACCAACCAACCAACCAGCCAGCCATTGCCGTCACCAAGTTGAAAATACTTTACTCGAGTATGAGCAGAAATTTACAACACGATCAAACAATTCGATGCTGTTCGAGGCGAGGCTGGATCGATTGATTGCTCAAGGAGGGGGAAAAACACGGGCATCGGGGGCAAAGAGGCATTCAAGTATCCAAGTATCCAAGTATCTCTGGCATCGATCGATGCCGAAGCCGATGCCGATGCCGTGCCGGGCATTAAAATTGATTAACTCATGAACTTGCATTCAAATCAACGCTGCTCAATGCTGCTCAAACGCTTTGACTTCGTGTCAACAAAATTTATAACAAGTTATTGTTTTGCGGCTTTGTGCAATCGTCGCTTTTGCACTTGGCCCCGCGAAAAGCAGATGAAAATTGCCTCTGGAAACCCTAAGCGTTCAGTTAACTCAGCGCTTTTCTTTGGATTTTCTTTTTACGTTTTCTTTAAGGGCTTTTGATTAACCCAAAAAAATGGAGAGGGTTAAGCGGAACAATCAGAGAAGTCAAGAGAAATTTTCCTTTATTAAAAGAAGCCCAGAGAAATTGCACCTATAAAATGGTAATATTTCCTTTTAAATCTTTGTATTTAATATTTAAAACAAGAAACTATAAATCTATAAATATTATAACAATATAAATTACACAAATATGAACCTATTAAATACTCTTCATAAATATTCTACACATATTTCTATTAATATTAATTACTTTCAGTAACCCCTGATAAATTCTAAGGTACTTTCCCCTTATACTACCTTCCTTTTTAATTACCAAATGGCACCTACTACGTCGTCTCTTTTTATTATTATTTTGTATTACAAATAGTCTCCGCACTTCATTTAATTACCAAGCCCCAGCCTGACTTTGAGTTAAACTAAGTATTACATGATAAATGTGAAAATAACTGAGGGTTGTCCGCGTGGGTGCCCTTCTCCAACAGGAGGTTCCTCTACCAATTGTCAGCGGTTGTCACCTGCCGCGTATTCGATGTCAGTTCAAATTAGTTGCTGAATAATAGAACAGAGAGGGGAGCAGAGTTAAACGGGGGAATTTATGTCCGAAAGGGGGTAAAGTGTAAAGCTCGGACCCTCAGTTCACTCTTGGGCTCATTAGAGGCGCATTCAGACCATTCAGTACACGGGAAAAATATAACTTATAATATTTATAAGTTATAAGGATCAGTGAAAGATTAGTATTAGTTTCTTCTAAAAGTTTGAGATATTTTTATTATATTTATAAGTTATAAGGATCAGCGAAAGATTGGTATTACTTTCTTTTAAAAGTTTTAGATATTTTTATTTTATTTTCATTGGTTTTTAGGGGTTTTATCTTTAGTATTTTCCAGATATTTTCCCAATTCCATAAGCCCTTGATTTCCTGATCTTTCAATTATTTTCCCTCATAACCACTCCCATTTTCTGTTAAATTTAAACCTAATTTCTTTCATTTTTCTCTGTGCACTGAGTGATTGCTGTTGGTGCTGCTGTTGCAGGTAATTGCCCGACCATCTAATATGCACTTGGCCGGCAGTCAGTCATTCTGTCAGTCAGTCAGTCAGTCAGGCAGTCAGTCAGCCAGCCAGTCCAGTCAATCACTCGGCCCCTGCGCACTCAAATTCATATTCATATTCATTAGAAAGGGGGGAAATGTGTTTTATTTAACCACAATTTATATATATATATAATATATTCAATTAGTTTTAGCATTTTTTAAACATTCTTAAAGCGAGGGCCATGAATTTGCATAAATTCTATTTGGCATTTAAATTGTTTATTACATTGTCGAATAGAGTGGGTCTGGAGAGGGCGGGGAGCTGAAAGCTGAAAGCGGGAAGCGGTACTTGAATGGCAGTTAACACGTGTTGTAATCTCAATTATCCAGGCTGAACCCTAGGGGCGGTGCTAGCCTCACCCTAACCTGGAGGGTTATATTTTAAAAAAAGCATTTAACAACAACGCAGCTCAAAGTATTGTCATATATATTTATATATAGCTTTTTTTTTTGCTTCCCGAAAAGCAAACCTTTGGCTTCATAAAATTGATGGAAAAAACATTTTCTTCGTATTTCAAATACAATTTAATATACATTTTTTTATTTATAAATTTCAGCCTCCGATTGCTATAAATCACCTGCCATTATATGGATTTTTATTGAGTTATTTTTCGCTTCAAATTCTGGTCAGGGTCCTTCTTTCCAGTTTTTCCATTTTTCTATGCAAATTTTTTGTTTGTGGCTTCGAGCGTTGCGTATACGCAGCGTGTTCTCACCCAGTGACGAGCTGACAGACAAGGTTTTTCTTTTTAAGCTGGAAACTGCAAGTCAGAGGAGTCCAGTCCAGCGGCACACGAATTTTTGGTGCGTGGTCTTTGTAATTGAAAATATATATAAAAAGAAAAAAAAAAGAACACTAAAGGAAAAACCAAATTGAAAAATGCTTTTCAAGCGGCGCTTTTGAACAGCGACCTTGTGCCGCCGCCGCCACTCTCCCGCTCTCCTGGCTCTCAGGAGAACCCACTGGGTTTTTGCAGCATCATGCCAACTAATTTTCCAAATGACGCAAGTTAATTGCGTCGGGCTCAGCCTTTGTCAAAGGTGAAAAATGCCCAGACTAGGAAAAAAGGGAATACAACAAAAAAAAAAACAGAAGAGAGGAAGGGCTACAGGGTAGCCAAGGGGGCAGACACAAAGCCGAGGCGCATTCATTAAGCCAAATCATATTAAGTAAATATGTCGAGCAGCCAAAGGAGGTGAGAACACTTGAAAAAAAAGACTTTAAATGAAGTTTAATAAAAGAATTTTATAAACATTTAATTCAGCTTTAAGTTTTAGCTAGAAAATGCTAGTAAAATATATGATTTTAATCTCTTCTTTGAGTTTAAATTAAAATTATTGAAAAGTTGAGAACTATTTTGTATAACAAGATATTATTATTATTTTAATGGAATTTATTTAAGGTTGCCAACATTTCTTAGTGTATAGAATTTCAGACTAATATGCCATTAGGTTTTATTATAAAATAGAAATAGTTATCACAGACCTTTTTCTGTAGCAAAAAAGGCAATTAAAATAAGAAAATTTAATATTTACATTTTAAATTGATATAATATTTAGGAAATATTTATGTTTAAATCAAAAACTCAATGGAAAATTTACAAATAAAATTTCAAAATATATTTTTAACTAAAATAAACCCCATTAAGATTAATTCTGTAAAATTGTCTAAAGAATTCTTTCTGAAAACTATAAAATCATATTAAATAAATTATATTTACTTCCAGGAAGCTATATAAAATATTAATAAAAATCTATTTACTTCCTGGAAGCAATTTAAAATATAAATAAAAATCTATTTAGAATTTCTCCTGGTGTACTATCTATGGGGCGCCTGTCACGGCTACCGCTGGCCACTCCCCGCCGGTCAGATCTCTGGCGCCTGGTGATGTCCGCGGAGAAAGAAGCCCAGAGAAGAAGCCCAGGGGAAGCCGGAGGAGAACCACAAACAAATTAGTCAATGACGCGGCGATCTTACCGCTTTGTGTGCGAGAGTGTATTTTCATTAATATTTTATTGCTTAATTCCTTTTGTTATGCTGATTATGCCGACGAGAGCTGCGCGCACTCTGAACAAATGAGGCTGCTGAAACGGGGCGCGCTGCTCATGGGAAAACGCGGCGGATCGTTGCATGATTTTCAATAATTTAACAGCGGCTTTCAATAATCCCTAGATGCTGGAGACTGAGCTTTTCTGTGATCTGGGATCCACAAGCTATATAGTTCTCTGTTCTCTGTTTGCTTGCCTGCCCGTTTTTGTTTCCAGGCACAAATGTTAATTTCAGTTTGTCTCGGTAATTTATCATCTTTCCTGCTGCTGCTGCTGCTGCTGTTGTTCTTTTTTTTCTGTTTTTTCTCTTATATATTTTTTGTGATGCCTTAAACGCTTTTAATTAAAACCAATGCGCATGTGTAACTTTCTTAAGCAGGCCCCGGAGTTTCGTCTAGATGCGATGTGCGATGTGCGATGTGAGATGCCTTGTAGTCTTGGTCTAGTCGCTGGCCGCTTTGAACTTGGCCGACAGGCGCGTTTGTTAAATGATTGATGTGGTATTAATTTTAATAAACGTTTCTCGGTCCCCACATTTTTTTTCTCTCTCTCTCACTGTGCCCCATCAATATGCAGATACGAAGCGAAACCGAGACCAACACCAAGCTCAGCTCAGCTCGTTTCGTTCTGCGGTTTTTGAAAACATTTTTTATGGCCGCACGCAAATGCGTGGCGTCTGCAGTTTGGCAGGTCTTCGAGGGGGAAGGGGGGAGGTAGAGGAGGAGACTGGGCCTCAATCATATTGCCTCAATCACATTGCGCCTACTCGGCGTTGCTGACTCTATTAAAAGTGTCATGCAATTCGTTAAAAACATGCAACAAGGACAAAGCCAAGAAAAGAATGGGTATATAGATCATTTTAAAAAGGATTTGAAGTTTTCTAAAGCCTTAATAATTATTTCTTAAATTTTCTGTAGTTAAAAATAAAATTTCACATACTTTATATGCAAATTATTTAATTTTTTAACTAATTTTTGCTTCTAAATACAGACATTATGAAAATTACTATATGATATTATATCTGGTAAGAATGGGTACTTAATAGGAAAATATAGATCATTTTAAATAGGATTTGAAGTTTTCTAAAGCCTTAATTATTATTTCTTAAATTTTCTGTGGTTAAAAATAAAATTTCACATACTTTTTATGAAAATTATTTAATTTTTTAACTAAGTTTTGCTACTAAATACAGACATTATGAAAATTATTATATGATATTATATCAGGTAAGAATGAATACTTCAAAGGAAAATATAGATCATTTTAAAAAGGATTTGAAGTTTTCTAAAGCCTTAATAATTATTTCTTAAATTTTCTGTAGTTAAAAATAAAATTTCACATACTTTTTATAAAAATTATTTAATTTTTTAACTAATTTTTGCTACTAAATACAGACATTATAAAAATTATTATATGATATTATATCAGGTAAGAATGGGTACTTAATATGAAAATAAAGATCATTTTAATAAGGATTTGAAGTTATCCAAAGCCTTAGCAGTTAGTCAAAATTATTTCTCAAGTTTTTTGTAGTTAAAAATAATATTTCAGATAAATTATTTAATTTTCGAACTAATTTTTGCTACTAAATACAGACATTATGCCATTATTATAAGATATGATATCATAAAGCCACACTTAAGGCTTACATAAGCCCCTGGCTAATTGTAAAATCGAATTGAAATCGAGAGCATAGGGCCCCCGAAGCCAAAGTCAGTGATCAATGATCAGTGATCATTAGCGGAAATCTGCCTTAGTTTCGGCCCAGATCAAAGGCCTGGCATGAAAATTGATGAGCGAATTTTGGAAAGATCGGGGCCAGAAGATCATTATAGTCTGGCTGCTGTTGCGATTTAGCCTTTTTTAAGTGTTTGCTTCCGCCGAAACAATGGGCGAAAAGTCAAAAAGGCTGTGTGGAAATACGATCTGCAGAGGCAAAAACAAAAATCATAACAATAATATTAATAATAATAATAGGAGAAGCAAATCCTAGACTCGCATCATTCCATCGTTAGCTTCACACCTCGAGTGAGCCTGAATAATTGATTTCAACCCGAAAAAACGGCGCCTACCTGGCCCTGNTTTGAAGTTTTCTAAAGCCTTAATAATTATTTCTTAAATTTTCTGTAGTTAAAAATAAAATTTCACACACTTTTTATAAAAATTATTTAATTTTTTAACTAATTTTTGCTACTAAATACAGACATTATAAAAATTATTATATGATATTATATCAGGTAAGAATGGGTACTTAATATGAAAATAAAGATCATTTTAATAAGGATTTGAAGTTATCCAAAGCCTTAGCAGTTAGTCAAAATTATTTCTCAAGTTTTTTGTAGTTAAAAATAATATTTCAGATAAATTATTTAATTTTCGAACTAATTTTTGCTACTAAATACAGACATTATGCCATTATTATAAGATATGATATCATAAAGCCACACTTAAGGCTTACATAAGCCCCTGGCTAATTGTAAAATCGAATTGAAATCGAGAGCATAGGGCCCCCGAAGCCAAAGTCAGTGATCAATGATCAGTGATCATTAGCGGAAATCTGCCTTAGTTTCGGCCCAGATCAAAGGCCTGGCATGAAAATTGATGAGCGAATTTTGGAAAGATCGGGGCCAGAAGATCATTATAGTCTGGCTGCTGTTGCGATTTAGCCTTTTTTAAGTGTTTGCTTCCGCCGAAACAATGGGCGAAAAGTCAAAAAGGCTGTGTGGAAATACGATCTGCAGAGGCAAAAACAAAAATCATAACAATAATATTAATAATAATAATAGGAGAAGCAAATCCTAGACTCGCATCATTCCATCGTTAGCTTCACACCTCGAGTGAGCCTGAATAATTGATTTCAACCCGAAAAAACGGCGCCTACCTGGCCCTGTATCTGTATCTGTATCGCTGTATCTCTGCGGCTGTGCGTATCTGTTAAGCCTTAGCGTTCAAATTCGTTTGCACACTGAACGAGCCGCATCCAATCGATTTGCAGGAATACATAGACATACACGTATCTTTGTATCTCTCACAGCCCAGGCATTAGAGATACTCTCTCGCCCCGGCTCAATCATCGACTCTGCGGGCAGACAAAAGGGAGTCCAGCTGAGCGGCTGACAAAAGGTGTGCGCTACCGTGAATATCCACGGGATGCGAATTCGAGAATACCAATTTTCAATCCATTTCCGGATTCTTATAGCGCCACAACTGTGTGTGTTTTGTGTGTGTGTTTGTTTATTGGGTGTTATTGTCAAAGCTAATGCCGTGTAAGTGGGTCTATCCACCGAATTAAATTGCAAATATGTACATAGTATCCGAAAGATACTTTTCGAGAGCTAAGAGCCTGCATTCGCCACGCTCATTCGGTTCGAGAAATGATTTATGCTGCGATCAGCTCGTATGAGCTCGTATGTGCTGTATCTGTGGGATGCATTCATCAAAATCATGACTAACCGGAGAGTTGAGTCAGAGAGCGGCCTGCCCGCCGGCGCACTTGTTGTCCGCAGTGAGATCACACGAGTGTGTTTGAGATACTTTTCGGTATCGGTTTCAGTTTCTGTTTCGGTGTAATATTTCTATACATATTTCTTAGGCTGAACAATGAGAGAGGGTTTGCCTAATGCATATTTGTAGAATATATCTTTTAAAAACTAAACAACTTAAGGGAATTTAGCTTTAAAAAAAACTATACGAGTTAGATTATTTGTGAGCTGTATTTATGTATAGAAAGAAATAGTTATAATATCTAAGAGATATTTGATATCTTATCCTTTAACGAGAAAGCATTTTATAAGAATAAAAATCGAAGTGAACAGCTGTACATATCCCTATTTTCAGAATAATATTCTGTAGTTTTATTGGAATATATTCTATAACTTTTGTTACTTGATCTTGCAACCTAAATATGTGACTTGTCAACTAAGTTAAATCCAAATAAATTAAGACATAGAAATCATATACCCAAGAGGCTTTATATTCTTATAAATAATATTTATATATAACTTTTTAAATGCATATACATATTTCTTATTTTTTATAAAACATATACACATTTTGAAAGCATTTCAAGGGCGTCCTGTCACCGAAAGATCATTATTTTAAAAAGCCTTTCCAACACTGATCTATAGATATTTTTTAAGTCTTTACATTCGTAAATATTCTATATAAACTCCACCTATTTATAATATAACTCTTCATATGCGTTTTTCCATACTATAGCTTGGCCTATAAGATATTTTTGAACCCATAATCCTTAGAGAAATAGGAAGCATTACCTGGTAATTTATATATTAAATATAATATATTTTAGGGTTATATCTATTAACATATAAAATCATATAAGATATTTTCGAACCCATAATACCTTGAGGAAATGAGGTATTATTCGCCAGCTTATATTTACAAGGTTGGTTCCTATTGACAAATTCCTAGTTGTATTTCAAGGTTAATTCCTATAAGTCCTATAAGATACTCTCTCAGATACCTTAACCGTTATCTATATCGTTCGATCTCGGGTGTGTCTGGCTTACCGGATTAACTTGTGGCTTCTGCAAGTGTGTGGCGATGTTTGAGATATTCATGCCCATGGCCGGGATCTGGGAGCCGTAGAGCTGGCCGGCCGTCGGTGTCATGTCCGTGAGCATCGTTGTTGTGGCGGATGTGGCTGATGTTGCTGATGCTGCTGCTGCTGTTGCTGCTGCTGTTGCTGCTGCTTCTACTGCTGCGGCCGTTGCAGTTATCGCTTGCGGTGCTGTCAACTTGAGGCGCACAATGATGGTGTCTTTGCTCTGTTTTTTTATATATATTTTTTTATATATTTTGTTTATGCTATTTTTTTGTTTTCAAATAGTTTGGACTTCTTGTTGTTGTTGTTTTAATTGTCGCAGGACACTCGCACTGGTTGATGGTTGGGGGAGAAACAGAGAGGGGGACATGGATTGGCAGGCACAAAAGCACGGCACGGCACAACACATACGCACACAGAAAAAAACAAAAAAGGATTTAAGTCCCAGCAGCAGGGCTACAGATGTATCCGTATCTGTGACTGTAATTGTATCTGTAACTATATAACTGTATCTGTATCTGAATTTGTATCTTTAAGCCGTCGGCTTGAAACACTTTTTTTTTGTTTATTTTTATTTTACTTTAGCTTTGTTTATTTTATTATTTATTTTTTTTTTTGCTAGGCCGTCGGCTGGGTCTTTTTTTCTACTTTTATTGTCACTGGATGCCTTGTTTTTGCTTTTTTCATTTGCGTTTGTTATGTTTTACGTTAATTTCTTGATTTATATTTATGTATTTAATTGGTTTAATCGGTTTTGAACACAGGCAAAAAAAAACTAAAAGGTGAATTGTAAAGCGATCAAAAATCAAAGGAATGTCGAACCAAAAAATTCACGGGGGGGCCACCGGTGTTTCGCCTGTCCACGGGCTGCTTGTTTATTTATTTTGTTTGTTGTTTTTTGTGTCGCTCTGTCCGCTTCGGTTTCTGTTTATGTTTATGTTTCTGTTTCTGTTTCTGCTTCTGAGACAGGAGGCGCCTGCGAGGGCCAACGGAAAAGTGTCGCTTCGCTGCTGTATCCGCGCCAAAAGTAACGCCGTCGTCGCTGATCGTTCAAAGGCTTGCAACTGTTTCACGCGAACAAAAAGCTTGGCCGCTCATCGACGTCGCCGTCGTCGTCGCTGTTGCTGTTGCCACCGCCGCCGCTGCTGCTGCTGCTGCTGCTGTTGCTGGCTTCGCCACAGCCAAAGCGAGAGCGAGAGCGAGATGGTTGCCAAGCCCATCCGGCGGATGTTATTTTTCCCCGCCAAAAGATGGCCTGTGCGAGCGAGACAAGCGTAGAGACACTCCCCAAGTCAGACAGCCAGCCACCACCACCATCGGGTGCTCTCGCGCGCGTTCCATTCATTCATAAAAACCGAAAGGCTGGAAAAACCAGTTCCTGCTGTTACGGCCCCCTCTCTCGGTGTGTGCTTCTGGCCAATGGCAGCATTGTCTTTCGCTCACAGCGCCCTAACCTATAATTAGAGCGATGGCCGCTGTGCGAGCGAGATGGTTAAACAGACACACAGTGCGCGACACGTGCCCTAGTGGCATCTCGCTCGCCCCTATTTGGTTCTCTCGCTTGCACCCTCACTCGCGTGCTTAAGCAGAAAAATGCAGTCAGCATTTCTGTGTTTTTCTTAAATTAAATGTTGTTGTTTTCCAGGAATTGCTGAAAATCGGCGGAAAAGAACGACTAACAAAAAAAAAAAAGGAAGCGAAATTCTACGCGCTCAGCAAAATGACAAATTGTTTTCCATTTCCAGTTTTCGGGCTTATCGCTAGCCCGTTATCAGGGCTTAACCGAAAGGGAGTTACTGGGGGGTTTACTTTACCCCTTCGACCTGCTTGTTATTCATGTGTTTTGCCTGTTTTTTGTTTCTTTTCTCTCTTTGTTTTAGCCAGAACCGAATTAACGAAACCAAATTTAGTCAGGCTTTCGGAAAGGTATTAAAACTTGGTCGTTGTTTGGGATGTGGGAAAGCTAAGGGTTGCTCACGACAGCATTTTCACCCAAGCTTCGCCCCGAAAGTAGACTAAGGTGACACTATCGATTCGGGTTCGGACTTTATAGAAAACTATATAAAGATATTTGTTAGTTTTTAGGGAATCTATTACAATAGAACATTAAATTTCGCATTTAAGGATAATCAAAGGCATTTTGTTGTGAATAATTAAGGGTTTGAGTCTTGGAACAGAAGTTGTTTTCATTATTTTATTGTTTTTATTAATTTATATAAAAAATATAAAAATAATTAAAGTTTTATTACGAATTAAAATCGAATTTGCTCACACGATAAAATATTTACACATTTGACACATTAAACACATCAAATTAGTAATAATAAAATAAAAAGTAATCATTTTAATTTATGTTTACACACTAACAAAATTAATTAAATTAATAATTAAATTTCTAAGTTGTTTTTTCAGGATTTTTCTTGAAATTCTTCCATTATAATTGTTGTTTATTATTGTTTTAAATTTTAAAATGTAAAAATTTTCCAAAAAAAGGTTTTCCTTTAATTGTCCGATAATAATATTATTAATGATAATTCTCAAGTCTTAAGTCTATACCATAGTCATTTATGAACTTTCTAACCTTTTTTAATTAATAATTATTCCCCATATGATTTCTTAAATTTTAAATACAAAAAACAGCTGCTTATCAACCCGTTAAAGTTGAAAAATCTTCAAGTTCATGGTTAAACTTGACCAAAAAGGGCGTTGCAATAAAATTCAGTAGCCTGTCGCGTAATATTACGTAACTACGGGGAAGTTCAACTCGAATACATGGCCACCACCTATGACTGCCCCTCCATCTCTAAACCCCGGGCATTATTCCCCGAGATTAACCCGTGCCATGCGGGCCTCCCACAGCTGGAAGCTGCGCCGCCCGAACTGTTGCATCTGTGGGCTGCTGCTGCTGTTGCTGCTGCTGCTGATGCTGTTGCAGTTGAGGCGGCAGCTGGGGCGGCCTGAGAGGCCGGCTAATTGAACCACACCCCGCCTGTACCGTCCCTTGCCGCTCCGCTCCGCCCTGCTTCTCGCCTTATGCAAACAAAACGCCCAGGCAGCCGAAAAATGCCAGCCCCTGGAAACCGCCCGAAATTGGCAAAAAAGCTGAAAAGTCCAACTGCAGAGTGTCGATGGAGGTGGCAGCAGTGGAGGATGAGGACGAGGACGTGGACATGAAAGTATGCCTAGCACAAGTCACCGCCTGGCCCCGGGAAACTCCAGGCACTGGGGGAAAATTAGTTCAAATAATCCCTAAAGTCAGCAGGGAAAGTCTATAATTATAGCCTTTGAAGCCTAAGGTTTCAGTTTATAATATTCCAAAATAAGGAAGCTACAATTTTCCTTAAATTATAAATAAATCAAATTTTAATTAATATAAAATAGAGTTTTTCTTGCAGTGCCTTCCAGAAATTAGGTTTCTCGTGGTAGCCCTGGGAGTTACCCAGCGTTTGCAGAGTTCTCTCCTTTCTGGTTTCTGGCACACACCGAGGACTGACCGAAGAGAGCCCAGACTCACGACATGGCCTGCAGGATAAATGCAACACATTAAGCCAAGCGGGTGGATGGTTGGGTGGAAGTGGGTGGAAGTGGGTAGGTGCAGGCAAGGCCAAGCGACTTCCTGACTCCTCATGGCCATGGACTTGCGGTCGACTTCAACAGCTGGGCAAAAAGTGATAAGGCAAAGAGATGCCTGATTGCAAAGGGGGAATCCCCCAACTGTTAGCCCAGTTTTGTTGTCTTTCTTCTGCCTGGTTTTTCACAATTTTCCCGAGTTTTCCCCCCTCTAGCTCTCCTTTGCCTGAGATTATTTTCGTGGGCGAATCAGCTTTCGAAGCATGGTTGGCCTTCTCTTTCTTGCCAGCTCCCCTCTCTTTCTCTCTTTTGGTTACGCATTTTCCCCCCACGTTTTCCGCATTTTCCGCCTCTTGTGGGTGGTTACCTCTCTCGGCATTGTGTGGCCTTTTTTGAGTGGCCCTGATTGCCTCACATCAACTCGATACACACAGCTGCATGTGTGTGTGCGGTACGGTAAGGACCTGGTATGAGGTATGAAAGTCTATCGATATGTTAGGTAATTGCTAATCGATTTTGTAGTTTTTTAGAAATAATAAAAATTTTATAGAAACATATTTGTAAAAAAAATTAGTTGTAGAAACAGATAAAGTGGTTAAGGCTGTTTTAGAGGTAGTGTTAGGCCTGGTATACGCCTCAGAGGTATCAAAAATATTGATATATCGATTTGGTATCGATATTTGCCAAGAAGGTCGATATAAAAATAAGTATTTTAACAATAAATCGATATTATTTTATTTTTTTATATTATTAATAATAATAACAAAGCAAAAAATGTATTAGCATATTTTTCCTCGATATATATCGATACATTTCCTCGATATACATGCTTTTTAATGCATTTTGTACTTTAAACTAAACTTTTCTTTAAAAAAAAACCTTCCAATGACTCAACTTGAACTTGCCAAGTTCCCTTGGAGTTTTCCCTGTAAGCTGCCATTTTCCTTTGCCTTCCAGCACGACTTTATTTACAATTTTATTAATTCAATGCACGCACTGCACGAATCCGTCTGCGTTCTCTCTATCTCTATCCCCTCTTTTCTCTCTCTTTCTCTGTTTCTCTACTCAACTTCATTTGGGGCGTTGCCCGTAGCTTGGGGGTAGAGGTCCTCGACGAGGTCCTGGCGATGATTTGCACTTTCCTTCATTGTGCCTGTCAACAATTATAATGACACTCTTATTGCCAGCCATTCGAGACTTTTGGCTTTCGCTCCGCTTCGCTTAATTAAACCATTTTGCAATTTTCGTTAAGGTTCTGCCACACCACCCACCCACCCACAGCTCCCCCTCAATTGGTGGCCACGCCCACCACCGCCGCCGTCGCCGCCTGAATGGCTCTCGATTGTTGAAAGTCGTTGAAAGTCGCGACTTTTATGCATTTAATTAAAAATTAAATTTTTAATTGCACTTTTGTGTATGAGAGAGAGCGCGATTTTCTCCCTACTCCCTTTTCGCTTTGTTTTTTGCTCTCTTTCATTTCTTCTTTTTTCTTTTTATTGCGCTTTTTTAATTAAATTGTTTTGCAACACCCACAAATGACAGGCGACGACAGGAGCTCCCCGATCGCAGTTGGATTTCTGCCATCAAATTAATTTTAGTTTTACTTAACTGATGGCCATCTCGTCCCCCGCGTATCTCAATTAAAAATCGCTCACTTAATTGCACAGTTTAGCTGAAATTGATTAGCATATATACGGCAGTCGGATCGGAGCGATGATATAATCGGTAAATTAGAGGCAATTGCCAAAAAAACAAAAAATTAGGAAGAACTTTGCTAGAATTGTTTGATTTATGGCAACAAAATGAATGGGAATTGGCTTTAATTTATGAGGGTTTTCGATTAGTCATCAGGGAGGAAACTATTGCGGTTTTGCGGTTTTCTTTAGTTAAAATTTAAGTCTTTTTTGAATTTAAGTTGGGGCTTAAATATTATATTTATCACTTTATCTGTCTGTGTAAAAAGTAGTAAAAGCTAAATGCTACCCAGACTTATTTCTTATCAAATGATATATTATCTAATCAATGACTTAATAAATTTCTAAAAAATTATGAATCTATGATTTTTAATTAATATTTTGCTAGAACTAAAATATATAATTAAATTTAAAGGCATATGATAATATTTTCATTAAAATATGGGAGTTATGAGGCATAAAAATGATATTTTCTACAATATGGAAATTATGAGGCATAAAAATTATATTTTCTAGAATTTCTCACCTTTTCCAAATTAATAAATAATATAAAAATGTATTTACAATTAAAACTAAATTCAAATTCATAAATTAATAAGAAAACTATTTAAACAAACCATAATCAAGCAGATTAACTATTTAAATTTTATAATAAAGCTATACTTAACCCTATTCTTAGGGAATATTACAACTAAAAACCCTTTAAAATTAAGAAAACCCCATTTCCCAAGCACCTTTCAAGTTTATCCCCCCTGAACTCAGCTTTATGTCCAGCTTTAAATACTGAAACTCTTAAGAAAATTGCTCCATTAGTGAAGTCAGTTTATTTGTGGACTATTTATTTGGTGGTTGACTTCTTAACCAAAAAAATAAAATGGATTTCATGGCGAATGTATTGCGGCATAAAATAAAACTAACCCCCGAAAAGGAAGATATATACTTGTTGGGAACCGCAGGAACTAAAACTACTCGAGGCTATTTTGCGGATATCAAAATACGATTCAGACAAATCCAGAGAGCAGGGAGCAGGGAGCAGGGATCTTGAGGGTAAAGAGGAAGCCCGGGAGCTGGGAGCAACGACACCCAACAGGCCCACCCAAACCCCTTCTTGGCTCATGAATGCGAATGTAAATGTTGTTGGCAACGTTGTCGTTGTGGCTCGTTGTGGCCGTTGCTTTTGCCGTTTTGCCGTTTTGCCGTTTGTCTCTGGTGCTCGAGTAAAAGTACAAGTTATGCGTCAAAACAACGAAAGCAGCCGCCAAGGGGGCCGGCGACTGGTGAGGTTTTGTGGAGTGAAGTGGAGTGGCCCGGAGTGGTGGCTAAGGCCGAGAGGTTGAGGAGTCCAAGTTCGTTCCTCTAAATTGCTAGGCGAAGGCGTGGCCCAGAATCGTAAATCACTTTGAAGTGGGTCGTAGACGTCCGAGCTGCGTTCCAGACAACAAAAAGCAACAGCAGCAGCAGCAGATACACTCTGAGTCTGAGCCTCTCTTTCTCTTCTTCTACTACAACAACTATCTACCAACCATATATATTTCCTTGCAGTTCCCCCAGTTTCCCCTTTTTTTTTTGGAAGCCCCGCGGCGACAGGAAAAAGCACGCTAGGCGCTGGCCAAAGCTGCTTATCCTGACACACGGTAGCCGTTAAGTGTCCAAGCCAAGAAAGAGAGAGAGAGGCAAGTCAGCGGAAGGAAGGAAGCCAAGATAATGCCCCCGAGTTTCCAAATCAATCAGCAAATTTATTGATATCACTCATCACCCAAAGTTTTTGTAGTCAGCAGTCCCCCTTTTTGCCAGTTAATAACAATAATTATTCAGTAAATTAAGCTGCACGCATCCCAAGAACATGACCATGCTTTTCGATCCTTACGATCTTGATCTGCTGCTGCGCCTTAGTGTTGATGATGACCCAATGCCCTGGGGGGAATTCGAGACACTTCATTGAAGGTCTGCAAATTAAACTGTAAAAGCTACAAGGGCTGGGAAATTGAACTTATATACTCTAGACAGCTTCTAAGTCATAAATAAACCTAGAAACTTTAAGTTAAAAAAGTCCCGAGTCTTAAAAATAAATTTCAGGTAAGCTGAAGTTAAAATACCATCAAGATCTTCAAGATCTTTGTAGGATGATGATAAAAGAACTATAAAATCACTTTTTTCAAAAATTAAGAAGGCAAAAACACAGAACTAGTGATCACATTAAGAAAAACTTCAAGATCTTTGTAGGATGATGATAATGGAACTATAAAATCACTTTTTCAGAAATTTAGAAGGCAAAAACACCGAACCAGTGATTAAAAATAAATTTCAGGTAACCTAAAGTCAAAATAGCCTCAAGATCTTTGTAGTATGATGATAAAGGATCTATAAAATCACTTTTTCAGAAATTTAGAAGGCAAAAACACCGAACCAGTGATTAAAAATAAATTTCAGGTAACCTAAAGTCAAAATAGCCTCAAGATCTTTGTAGTATGATGATAAAGGATCTATAAAATCACTTTTTCAGAAATTTAGAAGGCAAAAACACCGAACCAGTGATTAAAAATAAATTTCAGGTAACCTAAAGTCAAAATAGCCTCAAGATCTTTGTAGTATGATGATAAAGGATCTATAAAATCACTTTTTCAGAAATTTAGAAGGCAAAAACACCGAACCAGTGATTAAAAATAAATTTCAGGTAACCTAAAGTCAAAATAGCCTCAAGATCTTTGTAGTATGATGATAAAGGATCTATAAAATCACTTTTTCAGAAATTTAGAAGGCAAAAACACCGAACCAGTGATTAAAAATAAATTTCAGGTAACCTAAAGTCAAAATAGCCTCAAGATCTTTGTAGTATGATGATAAAGGATCTATAAAATCACTTTATCAGAAATTTAGAAGGCAAAAACACCGAACCAGTGATTAAAAATAAATTTCAGGTAACCTAAAGTCAAAATAGCCTCAAGATCTTTGTAGTATGATGATAAAGGATCTATAAAATCACTTT